>MU628305.1:0-48257 GCA_025688815.1 Aspergillus carlsbadensis
TGGCTGGAGGAAGGGAAAAACGAATGGAATGAAGAAAGGGATTGATATAACATACAGGAGCGCAATAAAGATACATATAAACCCGAATCCAAACGGGATTCCAGCGAGCATGGGTATGGCAAATGGTACACTTTCTCGAGCCGACCAGCCAAGCCAGAACAGAGAGAGCGCGAAGAGAGGTCCACCGAGGCAGGCAAGCGGGAGACGGCGGTATTCCTCTTCTCTGTTTTTCGGCAAAGCCTGGGTGCTAGTATCCTGTGCCTGATGAGCGAGGTATCGGTCGTATAGCCAGAAGACAGGGAGGAAGATGAGCGAACCAGCGCCGATCGGGAGGTAGGTGAGTCCGCATATCCCTGGAGACAGGCCATATACACCCTGGAAGATGACGGGGTATGCTTGGAAGGACATGTAGAAAATGGCGTAGCAGAGGGCTAGATAGGCGGATGAGGTTGTCACGATTGGTTCGAAGATGAGCATGTATAGCGGGCGGAATAGGACAGTATGGAGTGATCGAGATGGGAGCGTTTTGCTAGGCTGTGATCCACCACCATGGCGGGCAAGAAGGACAGCACGGCTCGTCTCTGGAAGAAAAAATAGCGGCACAAGGGTACCTCCAGCAAACATCAGAGCGATCCAGAAGGACCAGCGCCAGTCTAGCGCCGGACACACAAAGCCCGACAGAATTGGACCCAACAATGGACCGAATGCTGTAACCTAGAAATTACTTTGACGTTAGCTGCTCTATACAGCAAGTAAGTTCGTAGTACTCATGCTAGAGACATACAACCATGTAAACAGCCACTGCGCGTCCTCGGGCTCTTTGATCCTGGTAAATGTCGGCCAGGATGCCCGGCGCCACAGCAATGGGCCCACTGGCGGAGATTCCAGCAAAGGACCTGAATGCTAAAAATGGACCCCAGGCTGGAGCTAGGGCGCATGCCATAGTGAAAATGCTGAATCCAAAAAAGGATCCAATAGTGATATATCGACGGCCGAATTGTTCGCTTGCTGGTGCCCATAGTAGAGGACCTTGAGATAGATTAGATACCTTTGCTGGCTTGATGGTCTTGGTGGACGAAGATAGACGTAGCATAGACCGAGCAACTTACCAAATACGTAGCCTAGGGAGCGTTAGCTTATTATAGACCTTAGAGAAGTATGCTACAGATTGTGGTTCTCAAACGCACCTATTAAATAGCAGGACATTGGCAGAGCCTTCTGAGTCTGAGACTCCACGGAAAACTCCAGAGCTATAAATGGTATCGCATTACTTGTTAAAGAGCTCCCCAGACAACTATTCAAGATGGTCATCATAAGGATCACAAATACGCCGGTCTTGCGTGGCTAACAGACACTGTCAGAGATAGTACGAGAAAGCTCGATTGTGTATACTCCCTTACCTTTGACCAATCATAGGGGCTTTTGCCGTCATCATTCCTCGCCCACACTCGAGCTTCGCTAATCGTTGCTGGGAGCGTGGCTCCATCTCTCACTTCGATGGCCGTGGTCGAGGTGATCGATGCTATGTGTGGGACGGAGTCATGTTTTGCTGTCTGACCCACAGTCGCCAAAGACATATTGAGGCGTTTCTTAAGATTTGGACAATGCGACAGACGGGTAATTCCCCATTGATCGGCTTTTATAGCCAGAGTTGATATATTTGCTTAGGTATACTGGTAGTTCTGACATTCTAAGAAGCTCGGAAGATATCATGCGGCCCGGCCGATGCCGATTAATTATGCTTGCCGGCCTGCGGAGCATGGGGCTGGCCCTAACAGGATTATAGCATTGGGTTCCATGGCGAGAAGCAATGTGGTTTAGGTGTCAGATAACGCTTATGGATTGGGCATTGTCATGCTCACTTCTCTCTATGTTGTTCAAATTTAGGCACACAGCTGTTTTGAGGCTACGCGGCAACGTCTTCGGGTAGATGAACCACTGAGTTAGGCTTCATGAGGGAGAATATGCTAGTTAAGGTCTACGCTGCACGCTCTTAATGAGAGAAAGCGTTCAACTAACTGAAAAGGCAGTAGAGCTACTATAAAAATCATAATGTAAAATGATAGTCTGCGGAGGATCGAAGCATAACCACGTTCATCAGAAAATTGGGCAAATAGTACGAAATCTTGTGTGGACGCGGAGTTCGAGATCAGTACAAAGGTGCGGATACATTGAGCAATTGAGACGGAGCCACGGTGGGTCTGACGTCTTTAAGATCATATTGAAAACCAAACAATCCTCAAAACAGCAGAAGAACAGAAGATAAAGGCTATTCCCGAGAGGCAGATACGTCGCCCATCGAACTAATCACAGAACATAGCGGAAGTGCAAGTTCTCCCTCTGTCATAAGCCATATTAGCTCTGTGCATATACTAGCTTTCTTTTGCGCTGGAGGAAAAGGCGTCAAACTTACGTCGGTTTTATCTGAAAGCATCGCAGCCATATCACTCTCTCGAGCGGTAGTTTCCAGGGCAAGCCGGTCCCGCTATGTGAACAGGCAGATATAGTCAGTTTCGCGAATCTCTTGATGATAAAGTCCAGGCTAGAGAAGGAACTAACCCTGCGGTTCTCCCTGAGGTTCGTAACATAGAGGGCGACAATGATCACAAGCTGGACGACGAAGCACACAATCCACGAGGTAAATCCGGACTTGTACTGGGGTTTCTCGCTTTGAAAGAAGAGCTGCGGGCCGATCAGGTTGCCGACGCAGTAGCTATTAGGTACTCGATCAGCTACCATGTAGATGGCGAGAAGGAAAGGAAAAAGAAAATGGTCAAGTGTAAACTTACCAGATAAATAGGGAGGCCGTGAAAACGGTCTTCTTGGTGCGTCCTGCAACGTTGGCCTGAATCAGACTGAGAGTCTGCACGTAGGCGACGCTAAAGCCCACGAGGAGATAGTAGCCCCTAGTAAACCTCGCAAGTCAGCATTTGCGGTAGTATAAACAGGTTGCATGAGGGCTTGCATCAGACGGGCGACTCGTTGAGAGTCTGGGAGGGCGTAGATCAGGGCCGCGCCGAGAATAGCCACTAGCATGCCTCCCATCATAACGAAATGTCGAACGCCCTTCCATTTCATGGTAATGTATCCAGAGATCCAAAGGACCATAATTTGTGCAGCACCACTGGGCATGTTCAGCAGCGTGGACTCAAATCTGGAGAAACCGAATCCATTGACAATGAGGGGAGCAAACGCGCTCACTCCGCCCTGTGAAAGTACAATGACGATCAGTATATAAGTCACCTTTCCAGTAGACCCGTTACCCAGGAAATAACTCACATTCGGAATGCAATTTGCGATTGTAAGGAGACTCAAAAGCCAAAAGTTAGGGTCAATCAAGGCTTCCTTGGCCTGGTAAGCCTTGAATTTGCGGTTATCAATGCCGGTTTCGTTTTCAGCCAGGCGCAGCACAGCAATCGCCTTTTCATCTTCTGTCAGCCATGGAACGCTCATCGGGTTCGCAGGCGCGAGCCAGAGAAAGATAAACCCCCATGCAATGGTTGCGGAGCCGAATATAACAAAGGGGAATTTCCACGCTGGGATACTGGCATTGATTGAGCCGATACCGTAGCCGATTAGGCCACCGAAGATATTGGCCAGTCCGTTCATGGAGAACCATATCGCTGTTCGAAAAGGCTGTTCATTTCTGCAATTTATGGTAAGCATGGTCTACTAAGTCGTACTGATTGAGGAGACTACATGACTCACTTTTTGTAGAACATGGCCGTCAGAAGGACAAAGCACGGACTGACACCGGCTTCCAGCGCCCCAAGGAAGAACCGAGCTGTAACTAGACCAGCAAAGTCATTTGCGGCAGTCATAGAAAGCAAGACTACGCCCCAGAGAATGATAAAAACGGCGCAGGTCCGGCCGATATTGAACTTTTGGAACAGAATATTGGCAGGGAATTCGCTGACCAGGTAGCCGATATAGAAAATGGTCGTGAGCCATGAATACTGGTCGCCAACAAGATGGGCATCCTCTTCCATTCCCCACAGGGCTGCGTAAGAGACGCAGGACTTGTCGAGAAACTATCGCGTTGCAGGATATTCGTTAGTGTGCTGGCTCTGGACACTGTGCTTCAACGACTGAGCAGCCCAAAGTATGAACTCACCTGGATCATATAGGTTATGCAAAGCAGTGGAAGAAGATGGAGGTCAATTTTGCGGAGTACCCTACGAGCCTCAGGGCCATCCGGGTCGATGTTGGATACATTGCCTGCGAGAGCAGCCAGTCCAAGGTCATCTTTGTCCATACACTGGTCCTCTTTCCAATCACTTTCTGGTGCTTTGGCCACCTGCACCTTTGTCTGATCATTTCCGTGCGACATAATGTTGGCGAATTACCGTATGTTGATTGCGCCAGGACTGCGTCTGTGTGCTAATTCTTATACTAATGCGCTGGGGTAGATAGGCGAGCATCCAGGACCTGTTATCACCGCCGCCAAGCAAGTTTAAGTTTTGCTTCTGGGCAGCACGATAATTAAGACGTGTGTCGATGAGTGGCGGCATTATCATTTCCGTCCAGTGCTATGTAGCCTCATGACCGCGAGCTACAATGATAGTGAGGATGATGATCATGAGGATCGATGGACGTTGGAGAAGCCTCTCGGGTCGGCCGGGCCGCATGCGATAGACTGCGTATCACCACCACGAGCGATATCTCGGCCCACTTCCTGCGGCCCGGCCGATTGCCGCGAGTGGCTACACGGAGGTGGGTTGCCATCCCCAGTTGGAGACTCGCAGTGTATTCTTAAGAGGTTGGCGAAGCATACGCACGCCCTGTAAAGGGTATTTTGCTCCAACAGCACGACGTTTTCCCAGGATGCAGACCACGAACATTCTCAGCTTAGTGTGCAGCGCCATTGAAGATGCCAGCAATGAGCTGCGTCAATTAAACTTGGAGGTTGGGTTTGCTCCTCAACTATCTACCGTGAGATAGTTCATGCTGACATGAATCTAGATATTCAGCAACCCCGAGCTTGCCTTTAAGGAGGTCAAGGCATGCAAATTACTCTCAGACTGGTTTGACGCAAGAGGATGGACAGTTAAACGAGGCGTGTATGGCCTTGAAACCGCTTTCGA
The DNA here is from genome assembly GCA_025688815.1 of Aspergillus carlsbadensis. Lineage (NCBI taxonomy): Eukaryota > Fungi > Ascomycota > Eurotiomycetes > Eurotiales > Aspergillaceae > Aspergillus > Aspergillus carlsbadensis. The sequence goes on from MU628305.1 coordinate 5,085, forward strand.
AGCTCGCTTCAGCCTCCGAGAAGGAGGTCGGACTGTATGCTTCAATGCTGAGTATGGTGAGGTCTACTCCGATGGCTCCAAAGCAGCTCTGTTTTTGTGACATAAATACTAACCAAGTTGAACGAAATGTAAAATGTAGATGCCCTCCCTGAAGTCGGCCATGCTTGTGGCCACAATCTGATCGCGACGTCATCGCTTGCATCCGCAATTGGAGTTGAGGCAGTTCTCAAGGCCCGCGATCTTCCAGGCACAGTTGTCGTTATGGGAACGCCGGCGGAAGAAAGTGGAGGTGGGAAATGGCTGATGGCTCAGCACGGCGCCTGGAAGGGGTTTGACTCGTGTGTCATGACGCACGGGATGCCTGCATTCAGCACCCCAATGTGCTGCACCAAGGCGTCGTGGAAGCTAAGGGCTCGATTTAGGGGCAAGACAGCGCATGCAGCCGCAGGGCCGTGGACTGGGAAAAACGCCTGTGATGCCATTGTCCAAGCATACACGGGAATCGCCTTGCTGAGGCAGCATATACGCAAGCCTGAGAGCATTCAGGGCTGTATCCTTGAAGCCGGCAAAGCAGCAAATTTGATTCCGGACTTTGCCGAGGGTCTATTCGGTGTTCGGGCGCCAACGGTTAAGGAAGTAAATATGCTGCGAGAAAGAGTCCAGCGCATATTTGAGGGAGCGGCAAGTGCGACGGGGTGTACAGTTGAGCTGGACTGGTATGCTCTCTACGAGGACGTGGTCTCAAATGAGACTCTCGCAGAACAGTACAGGCAATACATGCTGCAGCATCTGGGCATGAAACCGGAAAACATGATACCCTTGGCCGAGGCCAAAATCGTCCACGATCAAGCAGGAAGCTCGTATGATTCTCATTCAACGTGACAAACCAGCGAAGGGAGAGAGACTGATTCATCTGTTCGTTTTAGGGATTTTGGCAGTTGCTCCTACATCTGCCCCGGTATTCAAGCCATGTTCTCTATCCGAGCTTCAGATCTTCCGCACTCGACAGGGTTCCGCGAAGCAGCACAAAGCGAATTTGGTCATCAGGAGGCTCTTCGTGCAGGGAAAGCAAATGCCTTAATCTCGTTGGATGTCCTGATAAATGATGATTTTGCCGCAAAAATGAAGGGGGAATTCATCGAGGCCATGACGGCAGCAGGTAGGTGGCCACAGTCGGCAACAGAATAACGTCGATAGAATACAATGAACAAAACCGATAGAGAGATGATTGCGGAGAGAGATAGGATCAGGCTCTTATAACTCTAACTCTTCAGAGTGAAAGTTGCATAGACCGTGAGGAGAATATTACGGGCCCGGTGAAGCCATTGGAACTCAGTCAAGCATGTACATATCAATGATGGGGAAGGGCTCATCCCATGTCTAGCAATAGCACTTATTAGCCTTATGATCTTGGCCGTATAGCAGACCTCGCGCATTCCTAGAGGAAGATTGATACTCACAGCAGCGTCTAGGAAATTGGGTATATCGAAAAACGTTTCATCGTCGATAGTCGCGGGCCCAGGTCTTAGGTTGTCATCCTCTATGGGGGATAAGATGGTTTGCGTAAGCACCGCCATTTTCCGCTGCTCTTGTCGTACTTCTTTCGCAGCTTCTGGGGCACCTGCCTCCTCAAACATCTGGGCGGCTTTACGTAGAGCCGTAAGAGCCTCCCCACATTGTATATACTGGTAAGCGGCTTGAATAGCCTTGAGTATGAAGTTTATTGCTTGATATGTCGTCGTGCCGTTATAGTCCTGCACAGTATTGAGAACGTGATTAATGAGAAACTGAAACACAAGGGCCATGTAAGGAGTAACTGGCGACATACTATAGTGTATCGGAACCGCCTTCGAAAGTTGTCGGACTCGAACTGAGTTCGAATCAGCAGGCATGCATTATCAAGTGCTGTTTGAACAAAAGCTAGCCGACTGGGATCTTGCACCCCATTGTCTGATCCTATCCCATGTAGTGCAAACCCATTTATAAATCTGGGAGTGAAAGAGACATGTTAGGATTGGGGAATAAGTGCCCAAATTGGGGAAGGCCAGTAACAAACATTTTCATAAAGGCATAGGGTATCAGAAACCTGTTTCGGTCTTGTCTGTCGGTAAAGGTCTGATATTCTGGCTCGATCGTAGTGTTGATCTTGTGGAACCATCCGTCAATCCGCTGATTGAATGATGTCAAGAGTCGAATCTCTTCCTGTCCGAGCGGGCTCGAGTGGAGTTGGGACCTGGGCAATTGCGCCTTTGCGTCGGCTGCCGTTGGAATCAAACGTCAGTTACCATTCAACCAAATCACTTATAGAACAACACATGTCACTGGCTATACCTGTAATGGTAAAGCCGACGATATAAGCACAAATGCGATGGTCAACCGGCTGGCAGAACGGCGACGTGAGGAGGACCTTGGCGAAAGGAAGGTACTCTCTCATCTTGTTGATAACAAACGGGCGATTCAAGTTCAGCCTTTACTAAAGAAAATTGGATGAGGGGGATATAATCAGCAGAAAGTTCTCCAAGGTATCTGTAGATTTAACGGCTCCGCCTGCAATGCGATACCTCCAGGGCACAGATCATACATGAGATCGAAGCAACACAATGTGAACCACGTTCTAGCTCGCTGAACAAGGTCAGAAGTGATTTCGATAGCGGTATCGCCTAGCTGCAATGCAGCCGTGTTGAGTCCCAACTCCGCAGAAATGGAAGCCACATAGCCCCAGAGTCGAGTTCTCCCCGTCCAAGCATTCAGGAGCATCAAAGCCCTCACAAAATGGCAATCGGGAGTCGGACCTGCGAATGTATCTTTGATAAGCTCGTCCGCTGCGTCAAGATATGTTTGGTATTTTTCCGGTCTGATAGCTCGAGAAGCTAGGACGCAAATAACGGTAGCCATAAAAGGATGCTTCCTGGCAATTTGATGGGAGAAATACATCTCAATATCCACGAACCCTATGACGGTCCGACAGTTTTCGCGAAAGCTGTAGATAAAAGTTAGAGAATATGTCATAGATAGGTAGGTAGCACGCTCGTGTGCTTACAAGTCGTAGAGCTCCTCCCATTCAGTCGCAGTAACGAGCCCTCGCGCCACGATGTCTTCGCCTCCGCAAGGGGCTGATGGTAGAGGGGTTGGCTGACTCGCATCGATACTTGTATTGCTCCGCAGAACTGACGGCGATCCAGAAGCAAGGCGGGATATTGCGCTTTGCATGTCTTGCATTTCTGCTCGATGTCGCGCTTCCATAGCATCTATCCGCCGCTCAAGAAGAGTCAGCTTGTCGCTAGTGCTTTCACCGACGTCGGCCATTCCTGAAGGACCCCGGATCGGCTTCGGAGGTACAAAGACACATTCTGCCCTGCTGGTTCTGCACCTTTGGCAAGGTATTTGGCTAGGACCACCACACTTGAGCTTTTTCCGCCGGCACCGTAGACACGCTGATAGTGATCTGGATAGAATTAGTGTTGTACTCAGCGTGCTAGAAATGGATTTTCTTGCATTACCGGTTTGTATCAGCCATTTCAGAGTGGACATATACCGTGAATGATGCTGTCGTGGAGGAGGGAGCTTGGAAACGCAGATTTGTTGGAAGGCGCGGGCAGGACCTTGCCCTGCCCGGCTTGGAGATAGCTTCAGTTGAGCAGTTGGAGATGGGAGACGATTTCCACTGCATCCCCAACCTGCTCCACTCTAATGGCGTCGGATGGGCCAATGGGGAAAGCTCGTTGACGGCTCATCTCCCACCCTCTCCCGCATCAACACATGTGCACATGAGTCTCCAACCGCTGGTGAAGGCAATGATGAACCAAAACTGCCATTAATGATGTGAAGATATGCTATCAATTGCTGTTTACCTTCTCCTCTTCTGGAAGGGCCCCCACAATGCACTTCTCCAATTCGCGTTGTCTCGGTCGGGCCGGCCGAGTCAACCCCCGACATAAGTATACGCGGAGGACGAACTTATCAAGCAGCACGTAGCTACGATCTTTCACGTTGTTAACAACTATTCTGCGATGACACAAATTACTGCTACGAATCCGAATCCTGCGATGGATCACGCAACCATCGGCCGGGCAATCCAACAAGCGATCAACGATCGAGATGGTGATCTTTGGGAAATCAACCAGAAGGTAAACGGCGCCTCTGTCTTGCAGCGGAAGGAAATGGTATACAAGTTTAACTGTTGGCTAACTTATGTTTCTAGATTCACGGCAACCCCGAGTTGGCCTACGAAGAGTACAAAGCCCACGACAATATCATCTCGCTGCTCCGCGGACTCGGCTTCTCTGTACAACCTCATGCGCATGGCCTTGCCACCTCCTTCGTCGCAGAATACGGAAGCGGGGGGCGGCTTGTTGCTTTCAACGCCGAGTATGATGCGTTGCCCGGTATAGGACACGCCTGCGGGCACAATCTCATTGCGACCATGTCCATAGCTGCCTTCCTCGGAGTCGCGCACGCTCTCAAAGCAAATAAAATACCCGGCCGCGTGCGGCTAATTGGCACGCCTGCTGAAGAGGGCGGCGGCGGGAAGATAAAGATCATTGACGCCGGTGGCTTTCGGGGAGTCGATGCTTGCTTGATGACGCACCCCGGTCCCCCGGATGACTGCGTTGGCTTTACCGGCGACGCATACATGCCGACGATTGCGAGTCATAAGGCGATGGTTCGGTTCTTTGGCAAGACAGCGCATGCGTCCATGGCACCTTGGGAGGGTGTCAATGCGCTTGATGCGGCCGTGTTGGCGTATAACGGTATCAGTGCGCTGAGGCAACAAATCCATCCGCTCAATAGGGTGCACTGCGTTGTTTCGGACGGCGGAGCCAGACCAAATGTGATTCCTGGTACGGCAGCTATGAACTGCTACGTTAGGAGCCCGACGTTGCGGGCTGCAGATGAGCTTCTCACCAAAGTGAGGCGTTGTTTCGATGGAGCCGCTCTACAAACAGGCTGCGAAGTGGAGTTTGAAATGTAAGTGCTATATCTCTTCTTCATTCCACACCTGGCTAGAGTATCAGACCTAATTAATTATCAGGACTAATACATATGCTGATCTCCGCCCTAACCCAACGATCTGCACCGTCTATGCGGATGCAATGCGTGATATAGGATCAACGGTTAAGTGCGACCTCTCTTCTCCTGGCGTCCCAGGATCAACGGATCAAGGAAACGTTTCATACGAGTGTCCCGCATTCCAAGCATATGTCGCCATCCCAGCCGAACCGGGGTGCAAGAACCACACGCCTGGGTTTACTGCCGCTGCTGGCACAAGGCAAGCTCATGACCTGTGCATAGCAGCCAGCAAAGGCATGGCGCTTGTGGGCTGGCAGGTTTTGGCTGACGATGCTATTGCCACAAGGGTGCAAGGTGATTTTGAGAAGGACAAGATCCGCCGAAGCGGCGACTAGATTAGCAAATCGTAGGTAGATTGGCTACGTAGGGGGGGTAGATCTAGAAAATATAGAGAATAGTAATGGAATGAAACTCTTCGGTAGGGAAGAAAAATCAACGCACATGACCCGTATTATTGGCTGGATAGCGCAAATTGCGTTTGCACTTCGTACAATCATTATATGGCTTCTCGACGTCTGCCCAGGGATAGCTTCGTTGTCATGTCATTAATATCTCATTCAACGTGTGACCTTTGTCTGCCTTTAGTCTTGATTAGAACTCATAGATCGGTCGAAAAGCCGTTTCACATTACTTCCATTAAGCGGCTACCACTGGTAGTACCCAAACTCTACTAAATAGAAACACCATTTGCCTTATCTCGCCAATACTCCGGATAACATGCTTCGATTCTCCTCCTCAGACGAAGAGTCGCAACGGCCCTGCCACGCGCGAGAGTTTCTCTCCCTCCAGCAAGGAACTGGCATAGCATGTTCATATCCAACGGAATCGCCCTGTCTGCATCGAAATTTGCGCCGAATCGCGCCCGAGCATCAGTTGGGATAAGACCAGTGACTTTGAGTATGGGGCCTTGCGAAGGTGTCAGTTCGGGGAGGATACACTGAGTAAACCGGTTAGCTAGAGGTTGAGAGCAATGAATGTACAGGGAAGGATAAATATCTTACACATGGTGGGTGGTGAGGAAGGAAGAGGGACTTTAGAATGTAAGGGAAAGGTGTGAAACGTAGCGTCTGTTATGGGCAACACTGGGAGGTGAAAAGCGGAAGAAGAGTAACAGGTCGGTAGTCTCTTGTGGCGAGGCATCCTTACTTTGGTGTCAGCAATCTAATTTTTAAAGAAGGTTCAAGACATATGATGCAAATTTTGTATTGAAATCAAATCATGTAGCTTTCGTTACTTCATATCAGCTAGTCGAAATCATTACTACCTCGAGCAACAGCGATATCATACATTTATCCTTCATGACATGCAATATTACGCGAGCGGATTGCCCTCCGTGAGCGCCGCTGTCGTAGACTAGCCGTAGGCTCACTTTGTGGCGTCTGTCCAGGGATAGCATGTAGAGAAACTTCGGTAGCGCTGAGGAAGCTTGACGGTGTTCCGCTTGGCGCAAGCATAGTAGTGTGGCCCAAGCTCATATATGGGTAGTGGCCGGATCCCTGGAGAGCATACTCCTGTGCATGTGCTGATCCGTAGTCACGAAGACCCTGCGAGGACATCATCGTGTTATTGTGATAAGCCTCCCGCTCAGTGCTCAAATGGACATTGGGCTCCATTCCGGCGGAGGCAAGATCGTAGCCGTCTGATGTGAGAATGTGCTCGTCATCATGCTGCTGCAGATGCTCATTCTCGTCTCGCTCTTCTTGATCCGCATTCTCCTTATTCTCATCCGGTGAGAGGAACCAGCCCGGTGATGCCACCCAAGTCCCCTCTCCCTCTCCACCACGAGCCATGTTCGTATCCATGTCCATGTCCATCGCCATCGCCATCGCCATATCATATGTATCTTCGTAGATGGCGAATGAAGTCGTCTGACCGCTGGGTGTGCCTCGCAACCACGAGATCTCCGATGTGACTGCAGCTGGAAAAAATGGGCCTTCGGGGAAATATATGAATGGTGCCTGCGGACGATGGTGCATCAAGTCTTGGATTGGGTAGTGCGGTGGGGAGTCGTTGTCATTCGAGGGCTCTGTTCCGTCGTTGTTGTCAACGTCCATGTCAACATCATTATCCAATGAACTACTTGGACACATCATAGGTGTATCGTTCTCCTCGCCGCGGGGCCACACGCCCGAACCCAAAGAGCCCCCCTGCGACGAGTCAAGGCCACTCGGAAGCGAAGCTCTCTTCGAAACGCCCTCCCCGTTATCAGTCCCAGTTACATCCACCTCAGATACGCCCTCCGCAACTTGATCCTTGCAACCCTCCACTTGAAGCGAGCCCTTCCTCCCCAGTGCCGGAACCGATAGTGAAGTGCGAACTCGCTTCCTTGGCGGAAGGGCGAGATATAGTTCTCCGTCTCGCTGTCGGTCTCGATGTCGATGTTGAAGTTGCTCGTCATTGTTCAGGGTAGTATGGTCGCTGTCACGATGCTGGTTGAGAGACTTGGAGTGGAGGTTGGTAGTGGTGGATGTAGTATCCTTTCTGTTACCGTCGCTGTTGCTAGCACCAGCACCAGCACCGTCATCGTCATAGGCGGCTTCAGATGCGGCACGCTTTCCCGGCCGGAGCTTGGAGGTTGGGCGTGGTGGACCACGGATCTATAAAGTTATTTAGTAAACAAACTCTCTGTCGACAATGAAGATTTGGTTGGATGAAGCCACCACTCTCGTGGAGAGGAGGACTCACGATTGGGTCTATGTCCAGGCAAAGCTGGAGGTCGATCTCGTCCATCATACTATGTGCTGTGGGGAAGCGAATTGCATTGTTAGATTGCTTTGATGGGGTATGTGGGGTTAATTTGGAGATGGAGAAGGGAGTGTGCATGTTTTCCGTGTTAGTGAGTGAATGTGTTTTAAGAGCAGGTGTGGTGATGGGGCGGATTGCAGAGGCTGGGGAAGAGTATAGTGGGTGAGCAGGTTTGCTGGCAATGCCTGCTGTATGAGCCCACGCAACGAACCACTTACACTTGAGGCTTGTAAGCCTCTCACGAGCTCTAATATGATTGCAAGTCTCGCAAGAGTATAAAGCGTTGATGGAACAGATATTGGGAAGCGAGCTGAAGGACAAGAGGGGGAATGGCAGGCTGCGGAGTAGTAGACGATGAAGGTTGAGAATATTTGCTCGGAGCAACACCCGCTCAGCTACCCTACGCAACATCCCACCACCAGTCTACAAGAAACAGCACTCTGTCCGCAATAGATTGATTGGGTGTATCTCGGCCTAGATAAAAACGAGCTCTTGCAAAAATCCGCGTACATGACCCGAGATATCAACAATCGCTATTACTCTCACAAGGCTCCTGGATGCGGATGGTTTCCTGGCTCAGCGGCTCATTAAGAGCGATATACAGATGTGACGTGCGCCTCCAATCTTCAGATGTCGGATAGCGATAAATGCTCCGTTATTCGACCACATCGTACGGCCGTGCCTTATCTAAACTGTCTTGGTCCTACCATACCACCGCCTCTTGCATCGCCTCCGCCAACCTGCCCAAACATATCCAGCAAGTGTCTAGACGACGGTGGAGGTCCCTGGAGACCTGGGTTTCCATCAAATGGACCCATTAGGTTTTCTCCGCCGTGCGGCATAGGTGGAAAACCGGAGTGTGGGGGACCGTTCATGAATCCGGGAGGCGGCATCATTCCCGGTGGAGGGCCACGTGGGAAATGCTGGCGATCGCTGATAGGCAGGTTTCCATGCAGCGGCATCACGTTGGAGATATAGTTAGGGTTGACGCCCCTGTTCGGGGTTGGAATTCCAGGGGGTGCTAGAGGCCCAGGGGGGCCAGCTTGTTGTGGCGGAGGTAGATGGCCTGCCCAGCCGGGAGGTGGCATGTGCTCGAACCCAGGAGGACGTTGAATGCCCATACCAGGTGGCACTTGTCCTTGTGGGCCGCGGCCGCCACCGGGAGTGATTGGAACCTGTGCTCCTTGTGGGAAGGGAACTTCATCAAAGTATCCCAATGGTGGCCCGTTCCTTCGCCGAAGCTGCTCAACTTCAGGTCGCTGCATAGTAGCGATCGCAGGGTCATCCAGAAAGTTGGGTCCCTTCAAGGCAGGGCCAGGCCCGATTCCAGGAGGGTGCGGCATTACGTCCGGAATATTCATTAATCCAGGAGTCGGGCCAGCGCTTTGTGGCTGGTGCTGAGGGCCTTGGCCTTGACCACTACCAGGACTAACCCTGACCTGTTGCATCAATCGGAGTAAATGCTCGCGGTCTCGTGGCTGGGGTTCCTGGCTATACATGTTCTCCTTCAGGCCTGGCTCGAGGCTACGGGTTGGTGTGTCTTGGAAAGGCATTTGCATTTGTTCCGGGCGTTGGCCCTGCTCCCGCAAAGGAGAGGCCACTGGGCTTCGGGTTTGTTCCGCTGGAACCATCGAAGGCTGGCGATTGGCTTGGATGTTAAGTTGAACCGGGTCATTATGGGGTGTAGCATTGCGCGACCTGCCTCCACCAAGCATTTGTAAGATACGTTGGAACCCCTCCTGATCTGCATCGGTGGACGAAGGGTTGATGGGCATTGGGGGAGGAGCAGGCGACTTGGAACTGATTGGCGATTCGGGCTCTTTTCCAGGGCTTCCCAGCGGAGGACTGAAAAGACCAGCGAAGCGAGATGATTTGCCAGGCTTTCCTAAGAATACCGCGGCCTCCTTTTTGACGGCCGGCTCTGCGGGAAGAGGCACGCCCATATCCTGGGCATGCTTCGCGTCACCCAAAAGGCCAAAAAAGCGTTCCATTGTCGCGTCCTGAAGAGCAGCGCCGCTAGGGCTAAAGATCTCGCCATCGCTAGGCCTGCTCTCGGAATTCTGTACAGGTTCGTGAATCTGCTCGATCGGTGATTCCTTCTTCTCTTCCGGTGGAGGCTGGGAAGATCCGGCTTTCATTTTCTCTTTCCAGCGCTCGAAATCTTCTTGCGTATGGACCTTACGGGATTCATCCCGATCGGTCGAATCCAGCCACTCAGGCTCTTGCTCCAACTTGCCTCCACGGTTCCAGTCACGATCAGCGCCTTGTCTGTCGCGGCGCCAATCACGGCTGCGGAGCGAAGCCTTCTCTTCTTCCGTATCGGGTGTCTCTTGTGTGCTGTCATCGCGGAACCAACTTCCTTCGTGTCTAGCGCGCCCCGGCGGAACCTCTCGTCGAGTGAAGAAGCGCCCGTCTTTATCCTTCGCGGCACGGTCAGAGTTGGGGTCGCGCGGGTCTCGAGCCTCCCATCGGTCGAACTCCCCGTTGCGTCGTGGTTTTCTTTCTTGTTCATCGGGGCCGAGGGTGCGGCGGGGGCGGCCGTTATTCCAATCTTCCTTCTCCCCGCGTCGGTTATTAAACGTCCCCATCTTGCCATCGCGGCCCGCGAAGTCTCGATCTCCGGCATCTCGTTCTTTGAAAAACTTGTCTCGTAGGTTGAAATTACTATTCTTCGGATCATCCGACTCGCCTTGTCTCAAAGGCCGTTCCGTAGCGTCAATAGATCCTTTACCGGGTATGCGAGAGGCGGAAGCGAAGGCAGTCTTAGGGGGTCCGAGTATGATATCCTCTGCGCAGAGTTAGAACCAGATTTCCCAATGAGGCTCGACAACATTCGTCGACGACCAGCTCTCACCTGAAGCGGAGTTACGGGGGTTGTGACGGGTTTCGAAAAGGCTTGGCCTCCGACCCGACGGTTCGGCATTATTGCTGGATTTTCGTTGTGTTGTCGGATCGGGGAGTGGCCTATACAGCAATTGGCAGTCAGTAATCGGCGCTCATAATACAAGATAAATCATGAGCGATGTGTTATAAAGAGCTCCGTACCCCATCCAATCTTCTACCGGAGGCAGATTAGCTGGCCTCGTGACCAGTGGCGATGATCGCAGCCATAGCAGCTCATCAATATCGTAGCGTCGCGCCATGGCGATGGCAGAGTATTGTGTGTTATTCCCAGGCTCTCACGTATTTTTCATTGGTTCCGACCGCTCGAGACGCTGGGAGAGGAGTTGTTATCGCCAAGTTGCTAGCTGTGCGTCGGAGCTGCGGCGAGGAAGGCGGAGGAAAGACAATTGGAGGGAAGGTGAAGGAAGGTAAGGTGGTAAATGATGATCGGACGGTGTAGCGACGAGAAAGAATTGCCAACGCCAGGTGCTAAGACACGGAGGTGCAAGGGGAAAGTGGTCGCTTGATCGGTAAAAAGTCAGGTCGGATGTTGAGGTGCGGATGAGGGGCAGGGGATTGCCGAGTTGGCAGCAGGAGAGAGGAGAGGGAAGAACCCGGGAGGATAGGTAGCTCAAGCGATTTCCAATGAAGAGAAGAGTGTATAACGGGAAACTTTGGAGGAGCGGGTTGAAGGTGGATGGTAGGAAAGCAAAAGGTCGGTCGGTGGATGAGCAATGCAGGTTGTCGAAAGTCTGAAGTTTCGCACTTCTCAAAAGGGAAAGAAAACGGCCAACAACACAACAGCGCCCACCACCGGGTCCACGTAGGCCAGACAACACTGCACACCATGTTATAGTTTTGGCATCAAGAACCGCATAGAAAAGCGCTGAAATTCATTATTTCTTGGAAATGAAAGCACATTATCCACGTAAATCCAGAGAAACGTATGAGCATATTTTGCTAGGCCAACAATACCAACTATGCTCTGGCTAAGAATTCTATATGGGTATAATATCCAAAATCTCTTCCATCGACACCTACACAGTGATGTGTTCAACAGCCCGTGACACTGCCCCTCCACTCCACGTCTCCGCCCGGTCGCGGTCCGAAGATTCATATAACGACTGCGCCATGGCCGTGAGAACCGAGGCGTCTCTGCCAGTCACCTCCGGAAGCTGACACTGTATCCAGCTGATGATCCCCGCTCGCGTAATAAGCGTTGTACTTCCTTGGACTTGGACCGCCCGGTAGACGAGGTGCAAGGCTTTTCTCTTCGCGGAGAAGCCGGCGCCCGGGGACTCGTAGAAGGCCAGGATTCGTTCGAAAACGTTTGCTCGGCGGTAGATTTCCATATCCTAGCTTTGTTAGGCTGAATTCTGTGAGTAGGGGTACGGGTAACATACTCTTTCCGTGCGGAGCCCCTTCCTAAGCAGATCCAGCAACCAGGCGATTTCTTCGAAATATCCGTCGTCCAGTTCCGGCTCATGTAGCAGGATCTTATCGATCCAGTACGAGGGGATCTTCTCTACCTCCCATGACGGGGCCTTTTGGAGGAACTTATTGACTTTGCCGTAGAGCTTATGCATCGGGTCCAAGAGGACAGAGAGACAGTTTGCAGCACACTCGCCTATGATCCAAGGTACAGGCGAGTCGAGTCCGATCTGTTTCACTGTTTCGAGCAGTTCTCCTGAAAGAGTGTAGGCGGTCCGCCATTCAGGATAGCTGGATTCCTATAATGAGGTTAGAACAGCTGGTTATTGGTAAATTGGAGAGGTTTTACCTTTAGCTTCGACATGAAGCGCAAAATATTTGGAAGCGCTTGGCGTCGAACTTCTTCGTGCTCGGAGCACAAGCAAAGGAAGAGTTCTGCGATTCGGCCTTGTTCTAGAGAGACCTCCAACTCCTTCTGTTCCCATCGGTACAGCTCATTGTGAGTGGTGCCCTCGACAGGCAGGGCGCCAAACATCTCTTCAAGATCCACTTGCTGATCCTTCTTCGAATCCGAGACAGTCTGCTTGGAGGCTCCAGAATCTTTCATCTCAACATCCTGCTCGACCTCCTCGACCCCCTTCAAAGCCTTCTTTACTCGCGATCTAAGCTTCTTGTCCTCCGTGGCATCGACCAACGCATCACGAGCAGCCTTCAAGCCTCGCAGATTCTCACCCGCGGAGCCAAGTTTCGCAAGCAAGCTAGCCACGAATTCAGCGACAGCCTTCTCAGAGCTTGCATTTCCAGCTTTGAAGATGAACGGCCACTGCTCGACGGTGGCAGCCACGAGAGGACTAAGTGACTCAGTTGATTCGGCGAGAGACCCAAGTAGGTCGTAATAATGGACAGGCTTTTTCACTATCCGGCACGCACAGTTATCGAAGAAGGCAAGCTGGTGCTGGAATGTTTCGGAATCTGATGAGTCGAAGCTTGACAAGAGGGCGGAGAAAGATGAGGGGAGGATGACGGAGGATTCGGCAAGTACATTTTTTAGGAGAGCGTTGGTCTCGCTGAGTGATTCTTTGGAAGAGGCGTTGATCGAGACTTTCAAAATGGACGTGAAAGCGGAGAGCTTCATAGACCCTGTTTGCAAATTAGACATGGCTACTGTATAGGAACTGGGAGTATAATTACCAGGTTGTTGCCACCAACGTAGAGACGCTGACTGCTGCGCAATCTTAAGGATATTCTGCAGTTGACTGAGCAAGAGCTCAGTGTCATCCGCATCAAGATTACCCTCATCCAGCCGCTTCAGCACATCAACGAAAACCAGCGAAACATCAAAGCTCTCCTCAAGAGCAGCATCTGGGATGACTTCGTAGAAGGAAGCAAGCAGCTCCGAGACCGCATCTTGCTGCTGCAGATCGTCCTTGGCTGTTCTTCGGAACAGAGTCAAGACATCCTTGACCAAGGGGCACCGGTGACAGAACTCAACGACCAACTTGTCTGCAGCCTGCGTCCAGAGTGATTGGCTGACTCCGTGATCGGCATGGAAGATTTTGAGGACAGCTCGCAGTTTAGTGAATGAAACCGACAAGATCCTGACGGCGAAGAGCGTAATGATCTCCGCATTCATGTTCAGGCAGCGAGATAGAACTTTCTGCGTAAGTGGACGCGGCAAGATGCTCTCGATAACCACCGACACCGGCGGTGGCATGGCGGGGAGCTTGTCCTTCCATCCGCAGTTCCTGAGAACAGGCAGGTTAACCGTCGAGAAAAGGACAGTAGACTCCGCCAACCACGCCGGCGTCGGCTTCGGATCGGCCATGAGCATAGACTTCTTGGTAAAATAATCAGCGACCAGCTCCGGCGCTGCTTTGAAAATTGCTAGCAGGAGCTCAATCTGGAGGCTATCGGAGTCGGGCCGAAGCACCTGAATGAGGTAGGACAAGATTCCGTTACGGATGGGCACGGACTCCCGGTACTTATCCACGTAAACGGCAGAGTCGAGTCCCAGGTCGATCGAGGCTTCATCATCTGCAGGAAGCGACTCGGGGTCACTTCCGTTAGGATACCAGCCTGTCTCAGAGAGCAAAACTCCATACTCAGTTTTAGTAGAAACAGTCATAAGGATTTTATGAATCTCGTCAGCAAGCGACACATTAGTTGTGTTTTCCTGCTCAGATTCTCGGTCATAGCCGTAGAGAGTGACAAGTCTCTCCAGGTTATATCGGCTGAAAAACTTCGTCTTCGTAGTTCGCGGAAGAGCACTGTCCTGAATAACGTCCCTCTCAATAGCCCTGACAATGTCGATAACAATATCTCGCGGATCTTTTCTGAGATGCTCAAGGAACGCCTTCATGACCTTCTGCTGCTCAATGATATCGGTCTTGTTGGAGGCATTCTGGAACCTCAGATTTGCCAGAACATATCGCTGCGCATTTCGCCGCAGCGTCGACGCGCCAGAATCCTCAGCGGCCTCTTCCAGCTGCGCCTTATTCGGCGTCAGGAAGACATCCATGCGCTTGAACGTAATATGCCGCACAAGATAAAGCTGTCGAGCAAGAGCCCCACCATCAAAACTGACAATCTCCGTCAAGAGACGCAGACACGGCGAGATCAGGTGCTCCTTGACTTTATTCGCAGTCAGCCCGCGATTAAAGAGCCGAAGCTGATCCTTTGCCAGCAGATGCTTGCACAGGGCGATTCCGAACTCTCGGAATTCAAGATGGCTCGAGACGGTCTTGATGAAGAGCGCGAGCACAGAAGGGACAATGGTCAGTAATGCTTCAGTGTTATTGCTGTCTGCAAAATTCCATGTCTGGATTAGGTCTGGGAAGCAGATTGCTTCATCGTTGTTGTGGGAGATTTGAGAGTCGCTGTAGGCCTTGAGGGTGCGGAGTTTTTTCTCCTTCTCGCCCTCGTCTTGTGTTTGGCCTATTGAGTTGAGAAATTCTTTAAATTTCCGCACGCCTGTTTCGGAGGTTAGCTGTGTCGAGTAGGATTTCACGAGTATGCTCACCCTGCTTTGCTTCTACGGGGTTTTGTTGGAACACCAAGAGGGCGCGTAGCTGCGTATGTGATGTTATGGAGGATTCATTTGACTCGTGCGGAGAGTCAAGCTTTCTCCGCTTAGCTCCACGATTATCGTGAGACATTGTGACTTTGGATATGGTAAGATTATGTTGCTCTGCTATGGCTCAAAGCCATCCGTAGAATAATTTGTGATCGGCGCAGCAAAAATCTACCTGTCCTATTTCGGCAGCTTTCCAACGCCGCCTTAACAGAAATTGAGGATCAATTATTTTCCAGCCCCGCGCAGTCGCCGATATAAGATTCCTCCATACGGATTAAATAAAAACCGCCAAACGCCTGCTGCAATAGTATAATGCACATTTCCTGTTTTCGTTCGAATCATCCTTAAATCGCATAAATTTCAGCCCCAGGTCAGGATCCTGCAAATAATACCAAATGATCAAGATTCATCACTTGCTCCGCGATCTGCCCTCTCGCTGGCCATGATCTTCGGTGGCACCAGCTTCATCCTGTTTCTCTTCTTGGACTTCACACGCAGTTGGCCCTTTTCATTCTCTTGAACATCGGCGAACAATTTCAGGAGAGCAATGACAGAGTCCCTATTTTTCAAGACTTCATCCCCCATGCTCCCTTTAATCTCCTCCGTCTTCAACGCTTGTAGCTTTAGCATTTGCTCGTCGATAGACCCCTTGACTACCATCTTTACGCACTCGACAGCTTGCGTCTGCCCCTTGCGAAGCAACCGACAGAATGCCTGATTTTGTATCGCCTCGTTCCACCAGAGGTCTACCAGGATGCACTTGTGCGCGGCCGTCATATCGAGGCCTATCCCTCCCGCACGCAGACTGACAATCAGAATAGTAATGTTGTCCTTGGTCTTGAATTCATCCAGGTACTTGTGGCGTGTGGCTATCGCCACTTTGCCAGTCAACTGAACATGCGTTAGTGGCAGGCTTGTATACAGTACATGCCAATGGGGAGTACATACGCAGCGATTTTCCCATTTTTCCTTTGTGCACATATCCGCTATGATTTGGATCATGTCGTGGAACTGGCTAAATATCACGACCTTTGCCGCCGGATTCACACTCTTCCATTGCTGGACTAAGCTTTTGATGCCGGCGATCTTTGCGGCAGGCATTCTCGTAGTGTCGACTTTCATCCAGTCCTGGGCCGCAATATCGTCTTCATCCTCGGGTTTTGCTGTGCTCAAGTCAGCTTTGAGAAACATGGAAACCTATTGGTTCTGCTTACATTTCTTCTTGGCTTTCGCTGTTGCACTTGTCATCGCCTGTCTCCTAGCCTTACTCTCGGCCGGTGTGACTGGTTGCTCTGGTTGCTCTGGTTCCTTCGCTGCATCAAAGCAGCAGCGAGTTGCAGACTCTATCGGGAGCGTACACTTGAGGCACATGAGCCTCGCTCGTTCCGGACTTTCAGAACCTTGGCCCTCTGTTTCCACTCGTTCAGTGTTGATGGAAAGCTGCGTGAAGCACTCCTCACACCATAGGTGCATACATGAGGTGATGACAGGCTTGTCCGGTGGCGAGCCGCACTTGGCGCATCCGCCCCTATCGAATGCCTCATCCCACTGTTGGTCCACGTGAAGTCTCTTCATGAAATCTGAAAACTCTCCAATGAGGTCGATGTTATCGTAGTACAGGGGGTTGTCCTCGGGATTCTCCTGTTCTTGTGCCTCTGTTTGGGCCTGACTCTGCTGAACTAGGTCCTTGTACCGATGCTGGGTCTTCTCGATATACTCGACGATCTGGGCAGAGGCATCCGCTGGATCAGCACTCCCGTCTCGTGCAAGCCTTTTGAGTTGTCCTAACAAAGTTCGCCGCCGCAGGAGCTCCTTCAGAAGCTGCTGCACCGTAAGGGGGTGACTACAGAACATTCGTAGCCGTAGAAACAGAGTAAGACACTGCCTGCATTGCTGCTCCTTGAAGCGGGATCCATCCCCAAGCGCTGTGCATTCCCTGTCAGTATAAAGGCCGACACAATTAGGTTACGAATACGGTGGGTTGCCAACCGTTGATACTGTCTATGAAGTAGTGTTCGATCGCCTCATAGATCAGCCATTCGGCTTCCGAAAACTCGACTTCGAAACTCCGTTCGTTGATGTCAGGGAGTTGAATAATTGGAAGAGAGAATAAGCGGCTTGCATGGGTGCGGCGCATCATGAACGCTCTTAGGAGGTTTGAGAGGCGCTGTTCACCTGCCGAATCCTAAGAATCATCAACACGAAGGTCAACATTCAGGACAATGGTCTCACAGTGCAATAATAGGACATAAAGTCTTCATAATCGCCAAGTTTAGGGACACCAATAAAGGAGAAGAGGGGAAAGAATTCCTCCGTGTGACTGGAGCCACAGTATTAGCTCACTTATCCCAAGTCTCTATTATTGAGAAATACTCACTTGTGGATCGGAGTTCCAGACAAAATCCATTTGTGACGGCCTGTCAGGCCGCGAACAGCAAGTGACACGCTTGAGTCTCTATTCTTGATCATGTGGGCCTCTGTAGAATCAAGTCAGTACTGAGGCAAGGATGGGGTGCAAAGAAACTCGCCGTCCAGGACGATTCGAAGGAACTTGATTTTATGTAAGACGCCGCAATTCTCCTCGTATATCTTTTTCCAATGCTGTTCAAGTTGCCTCGCATCGGAAAGCTCTTTGGGAGGCTTGAAAACTGGGTACGAGCGGCGTATCTCCTCGTAAGTCGTTATACTAGATTGCGTAAGCATGGCTTATATGCCTTTGATATCAACAGCGCTTACATGACTTGATAGCTTTCGAGTTCCTTCTTGACATCCAATGATTCAAACTTGGACCCCGCACGCCATTGAATGACTCTACCGAGAGCATCACTATCACAGTGAGCGCGAATCTGGTCCATCCTAAAGAGCAGTAAGCTACGATGATACCTGTCGTGTGTGCTTCCAACTCACCAATGTTTGGTAAGGTGCGATGGCACGACAAGCAAAGTGGTTTTCACCGGGTCGTCTGGATCCGAGGGAGCCCCATCGATAATGTTGACTGCAACACCCATTATAGTCGATTTGAATAAAATGAGAGAAAAGAAAACCTACCCAAAGCCTGAAGGCTCTTGCCGATACCCATCACGTCACCTAGTATACCACCTCGCGGTTCTTCAGGAGAGTTCTCTCGGTCACGCTTTCTATATTAGCTCAACTGTTGGTTGAAAGTAAGAAGCTACTCACCATGAACGCGCAGCCCAAAACCTATAATCATGTTAGTCACTGTTTTATGGTAGGGAAGGATGCCTCCAACCTGGTAATTGAACATGCTGGTCTTCACACCTTTCATCTTCCAGCCACCTTGCTTGTCGGACAAGACTCTGTGGTTGAACTTCCTCAAAGCCTCCTTGAGTTTCTGACCATCACTTCTCGCCTCGTCCTGATCCGCAGCGGGAATAGCAGCAATCATCTGGAGTACTGCCTGATCTCTAGTTCCTGCAGTAAAGGTTTCAGGAGCCTCAAGCCTGGCACTATCATGGGCCTCTTGAATGACATTGGCTCGAAGATTCAAGAGAACATCGGGCTCATCATCCCGTGTTTTTTCCTTTTTCCCCCTTTTGCGGCTGGGTTCTGCATCCTTTTTGCCCTTCGCGAAAGCAGCCTTGCGCTTTCCAACCCGGCCTCCTCCCTCCTGAATTTTACCTTTCGCTTTTCGTCGGATGGGTTCAAATCCCACTGCCATGCTTCTTCTCTTTTCTTCGGCAGTAATCTTGTTCTGGGTCTTTCTCTTTTTGGACGGTCCGGCAGGAATAGCCACAGGCTCAGCATCGTTTCCGCCAGATGGCTCTGTCGATGCTAAGGCTTCCGGTTCCTTATTATGAGACACGAATATGCCGTCATCAGACTCCTCGGCTTTGGCCTGGGCCTCAGCCTCCTCTTCAGCCTCTTTTTCTTTCTCCTGAAGATGCCTCCTGCTCTCGGACCTTTTATTGCGGATCTCCAGTCGTCTCTTCGCTTTTGCGTAGCGAACTTCGTCGGCAGGGGTCGGGTTTTCGAGCCGCTTGTACCATTCCTCCGTAGATTCCAATCTAGAAAGTGTAAGTAGCCTGCGGATATAACAATCACTAATAACTCACTCTTCCAATTCGGCCTGATCTGCCGCTTCTTCATCGTCGTCTTCATTTGCCCCTTGGTCGACTTCTGCTCGGGCCGCTTCTCCATAGTTGACCGTCCCAACGGCCGGGTCAGGGTAATTAACTGGAAACATCACTTGGAAATTGAGCACATCATCTAGAGCCCGCCCATCAAACCCGGCCAAGTGGGGCAAGGAAGGTACGATGCCGACACTGTTGTCGACGCCTGGGAAAGCCGAAGGCTGAAGATCGTTGCCTGGATCTAGTTAGGATAATCAGTTTCCAGCCCAGACTGAGAGGTAAAGTCGTCACTTACCAGGTATCTGTACAAGAGCGACGCGAGCCCGTGTGAGTGCCTCTTTGGCGTATGCTTGGTTCTTCCGCTCTTTCGCCGCAGCCAGCAGAGCGGCCTCCGGCACGAGATTTTGAATAGTATGCACCTCCATGCCGGGAGGTTGTGTTGAGCGTAAGCCCGAAACGTTGCTTTACCGGGCGGAGAGATGCGGGAGAAGGGTAGTAAAAGGAGATGAGAATAGGTGGAGCTAGCAGGAGATTCGGAAGGAGTGGGTGGTGAGGAAGAAAGAGAGGAGTTGGTAAACCGTAGAAGGCGATGTAAAAGAGGAAAGAGGTAGTGGAGAAAAGGAGAGTTGGAGTTGGTAAACCGTAGAAGGCGATGTAAAAGAGGAAAGAGGTAGTGGAGAAAAGGAGAGTTTGAGGTCCAAGCTAGATATAAGAGGAGGGATAAGCCAGGCAGTCCTCGAAGTAGCCGTAGCTTGGAGGGCTCGGCTGATAGAGCGAAGAGAGGAGAGGAGAGGGCTGAAGAAGAGTGAGGAGGCAGTATTTGTATTCGAGGAACTAGGCCGATGTGAGGTATGAGAAGAGAAATTCTATCGCCAGCGGACTGTGAGCTGAAGCTACGAGGTTGTAGAAGGGATTTTGGAGTGATTGGACGGAATGAGGTCCTTATAGTGAGGTGAGATGTGGCTTGAGAGCCCAGCTGAGAGCAGAGAGAGGATTGTGAGAATGCGTAGCCTCCAGGCATAGAAAGAGAGTACACATGAAGTGAGCCGATCTCGACGGGATTGAATCACAGATTTAGGAGTGAGCTCACTCAGTAAGATGATAGGAAGCAGAGGAATGTGCTTAATGCCAGGGCTATGCCAGGGCTCTATATCTAGATAAACATCGAGCAAGTAGGGCAACTTACCTCACTAAAGAAATAAGCTTAAATTAAGCTCACCCCAGCTGTTGACAATTCCCTCACTTTAGCATCTAGAATCCCCGTCGATCTTCTAGGGCCAATTCAAGTTGAATCGATGTGGAGTCTCTTATCACATAGCGATGCGCATCCCAGAGGTTCACCCTCCCCATGCCGGCAATCCTACAATACTAGAAACTCCAACTCGGTCGAAGCCACGCCGATCCGTCGTTCGGTACGATGTAAGAACCTTGCCAGAGAAGGTTCTCAGAGCATGATTTGAGAGATCGAGGGGCACACGAAGGGCTCCGTAGGCCCACGTACGAGATCCCAGGGGTTTTCACTTTCGACATGCGCTTCTCTCACCAAGACTATGGAGACTTACCAGTCACCTAATCCTAAGGTCTGTCTTTGAGGAGATCAGGCAGGCAGTGATGAGGGCTGCTTGGAGAATGCTCACATTTGCGGAAACTTGAACTCGCCATTAAGATTTGTGATACGCCCTTCCAGTGCGAGATGCAAAATATCGTGCTCCACACCCCCATGGCTGGGAAGGAGAGTGAATATGCTAGGGCGGGGTGTTGTTGCGTCACGACCAAAGGGGGCGTTCCTCGAAAATGTGCATAAAAGAATATATATTCATGCAATAAATGATTTTCAAACTATCCACACATACACACAAATGCACATATCTACTCAACCGGCGTAAAGTACCTCTTGAATCGATCAATCTTCGTCAACCGCAACTCAACGATCACCCAATGACAGTTCATCAACAGACTCGGGAACTTGACAGTCCAGAAGTTGAGGTACCCTTCAGGCAGCCCGCCAATGTGAGCTTTCAGATGCTCCGGCATGTCATTGTAGTGGTTGCGCTTGTTGCGCAACGCCCGCAGGAGATCAAGCATCTTGGAGCCCGTGTACTTGCGCTGCTTGCCGAGGTTGTCCTTGAACTCCTTCGACAGCAGTTTCAAGAAGTCCATATCGGGGCCGATGACATCTTCGGCTATGGACTCGAGGCACAGAAGAGCATCAGAAGGTGGGTCTCTCGGCTCGAACTCGAAATGGTCCGAAACGTCACAGAGAAAGCTGAGGCGGTCTGAAGGGTTCCAGAAGAACGGATGGGTCAAGACAGCGCTTGCATCGGGACTGGAAGAATTAGCATATCACGGCTATATAGGACGAAACAAAACATACCGTCTACGAGGATCAAGCGATAGCATTGAGCGGATCAGATCATCAGCCTCAAACGCATATTCGCCGAGGTGCCGCAGCTCGTCAAGGTTAAAGTTTCCCTTGACGATGTTGGCCTCGCGCATGAACTTGCCATTCTTATCAAAGGGATGGCAACCTCGAGTAAGCACATAGTAAAACACGCAACCCAAAGAGAAGATATCGATCGCTCGGGTAGCTCGTCGATTGGTTTGAGGGTCCACAACTGCTGGCTCGGAGGATTCAGTATGCTGGGACTCAGAACCCATCATTGCCAAATCCTTGTCATCATCCACGAGCAGTTCGGGAGCCCTCCAACCAGACGTACCAGCCGCATGAGCCGTGGTTGCCCGGAATGAGCTTTGGTTATCCTCCAACTTCTTGCATAGACCAAAGTCTGAGATAAGAAGGCGAAGGCCACGGGTGCCAGTGCGGCCGCGAGGGGTAGCAACCAGAATGTTCTGGGGCTTGAGATCACGATGCACAATCTTCAGCGAGTGGAGATACCGCACACCGGCGACAATCTGGCGAAGGATATCCGGCATGTCCAAGCCTCCTTGGACCAGCTGGGAATGATCAGCTGGGCGTTCCACTACATCTTGCAAAGAACCGGGACAAAGCTCTAGCGCAATATAGAAGAATCCAGCTGCTTGTTCCCGACAATAGTATCGAATGACGTTATTGTGGTCATCGCTTTCTTGAAGAAGTCCAACTTCGTGAGAGGCAATGTCATAGAATTCAACCAACATACGCTTAACCGCAACATCACGTCCATCGAATGAGCCTCGGTACACGACGGTACCGTGGCTTCCATGACCGAGAACGTCGGTTGTAAAAACTTTCAAGCGACCGATCTGGATGACGCCATCTATCATCTCAACAACTTCATTGGAAACCGTACGGCTCAACGCTAGACCGGCTGGAGGTTGCAATTTACTTTCAGCCTGATCGGAGTCTTCGTTGACACCATCCTCAGACTTCTTCGCTCCACGTTTGTGGCTCTTGCCACCGCGACGACCCCGTGCACGTTTCTTTTTAGCAGGTTTGTCTGCATCTTGTAGTGAGAGCTCCTCCACGTCATCGTCGCCATCCGGGTCTCGCGAGGGCTCGCGGATGCGAACTCTGGGAGTACTGTCAGGAGCGAGAGAGTTCGAGTTCCGGGTTTTACTCGGTTTTGGAGTCATATCCCCGTCATTTCGAGGGTCATCTTCTACGTTGATATCAACAGTGACATTCTTCACAGAACGGACCGCGCTGGGCTCTCGCTTTAGTGCATGTGAATCGACAATTGGTGTTGATGGAGTAGAGAGCGGCGCCTGTCCATAAGCGGAAATGATGTTTTTGAGATCCATCTTCTGCTTTGCGAGCTCTTTTAGGTTGTGCGTGTTGAACCAGATGAATGTACCAAAAAAGAGAAAAATGAGGACGACGACAATGTCGACCGCGTTGTCCCATCCTTTGCGAATAATAGCACTGTGGCGCAAGGCGGGTGGCAGAGCCAGCTCAGACGGGCTACGGATGATTTCCCTCGGAGTATCATTGGAATAATCAGTAGATGACGAGCCTGATATGCTTGGAATATGACGGCGAGGAATCCTCGGGCTGTTGAGAGAGTGGACGCCGGCGAGTGCATCCCTTTGCTGGCTTGGTGTCAGGCTCATCAGCGGTTCTCCACGGCGGAAGTAGTCTTTCTCATAGTACTGGGCCACCTTGGCTCTGCCGGTGACAAGTGGGTATGTGTCTTCGGACATGGCATACCAGCCGCCTCCTTCTGTATAGTCAATGAATACACGGTCATTGCGTTCGTCAAGGGAGCCATAGTCTGGATCGGGAGGTTGCAGCGGTTGTGAGAGAAGAATGAGAGGCTTGGGTGCATCGGGCTTGTCGACACCAACTGGGCGGGCAACATCGAAGACGCGGACCACAGGGGATGAGAATCGTTGAGTGTATCGGGGACGCTCCATGTGGGAATGGTCAAAGCCCAAGACCACTCCATCATGCATACTGTATATATGGCTCTGATCCATCGTTCGAATATACTGGCTTTGTAAATCCATATCGCGGTTGTTGGTCGTCCATTCGGAGTACTTTAGGGTACAGATGGGATCTCCGGTCTCGGTGTTTTGGATAGCCACGGCATACTCGACCCGACCCAAGACCAAAGTCCCCGAAGGGGTCTCACAATCATCTGGATCGGCATCAAGATCATCAACCTTGCGGCACTCCGGGCCCGAAGGAATGGGTCCCCGCGAGCTAAACACTCGCAAAATAGAACCAGTCCGAGCATCAATGGTATATAGCGTGGTTTCTTTCCGAGCGGTGTACGTGACGGCGGGTTCGGTCCCGGAGTAAGGCGTCTCGTCCACAAGGTCCTTGACGGTCAATCCCAGCTGCTGCAAGCCAGCATGCGGATCAGGACTGAATATATAGAGACTGCCATCCTGGCTAGGCTCGACTATCCAGATGAAGTCATCTTCAGGTTGAGTACTATCAAAGCTCGAGCGATTCGCTCGATGGTATATGCTCTCGACCATGGGGCTACTGGGAACCTCGAGGGCCCAGCGGGGGGCTCCAGTTTTACGGTCTCGAGCGTGAATTGTACCATCGACGGTCGCCAGCAGAACAAAGTCCTCAACCTCCCAGTCCTGAAGCGACCGCGCATGCAGCTGCGGTGCAAGGCCAGCAGACGCACTGCTGACCTGGGCGGGAGGGGCTCGAACGGCGCGGCCGGAGCCCGCCAGAGCCAGGGTTGCTAGGGCGCTCGCATCGTTGGACTTCACGTTCAACGCGGAGGGAGGTGAAGGGTATGCGGGAACGTGACCCGTTGGTCTTACAGGGACGGATACGGCGGAGGGGACATCGCGGTGTTCATGCAACTGCTGCGGAGCGACAAGAACAGGGATCAGAAGGAGTGCGACGCTGGCGGGAAGGGTCGACCGGGCACCAGGCAGCCGCCACCGCATGCTGAAGGGCTAGCAACGTGGGCCAGATGGGAGGGTATCACGACGGTCCACGGCGGGGTGGAGGAAATCGGATCATCAGATAAGATGTCCAAAAGGTTTCGGGCGGTTATCGATTGGGATATTGGGGGTGGTTATGTACAGGATGACTGGGAGGAGGACTGAGGAAATGTCCACAGACTCGGAGCCTGTGGGAATGTGGTTCGGTTTCTCGTGGGGTCGAACCAATGGATCCGAGGGCCGTCGTCCAATCGGTGGATCTGTCGAGAACAACGAGAAAATGGCCCGGGGCTGTGGAGTTATGACCGAATGAAAACGCAGGTGGTGATGAGAAAGGTCGTCAGAGGGCAAAAGAGAGCGAACATCGAGCAGGCAGCGACGAGAGAGAAAGGAGGAGGCAGGGAGTGAGACTGAAATTTGGATTGAAACGATTGTGTGCTCTGCTCCTGGCCAAGGGGCTCGACAAGAATCACGGGCCAACTGCCATCGGCCGTCTGAATGGAGGGTTCCAGAACGGATTCCCGCCGCTGAGTCAGCCCGTCTCATCTTAACTAACTAGTTAGGTATTTTCCCGGATGACGAGGCAGGCCTTGCCTTTTTGGAGCTAGCGGGCTGTCACCTCTGGTAGTTGATCAACTTGGCCTGCTTGCACACGATAGTAGAGCTCTACAAAGTGCAATGATACAATCAAGATGGCTTCAATTGATTTATACACGTGAGTTCAATATTCAATGTCTCACCATCAGTCCATAAGATACTTCTCAACAAACTCCGCAACCTTCTCATACCTAGCCAATCATCGTTAGCTCTCCGACAAACAACCTCAAGGGATCGAGGTCCGAGGATGACCCTTGAACCTTAACGTTGTACCGTAGGAGACTTGAACTTACCCACGAATAAACTCCCTCGCGCTGTCCTCCCCCTTCAAGTCAGCCCTTGCTCCCATCCACCCATGCCACATTTTCTCATACGTCTCAACAAAGCCCCCAATCCCCTTGGCGGCGATAATCTCCTGGTACGCCTGCACCACATTCGCCGGCTCCTCGTTTGAAGCCAGGACAGCGTGCGGGATCGTCAAGTTCTCGGCGTCAGCCTTATCCATGAGTCTGTTTGTCCGGATAGTATACCGTCAGCATCGTCCCAGCTTTCCAGATTTCTGCTAGGTAGAAGATGAAAAGAAATACTAACCCCGGATGAACCTGCACCGTCCCCCCAAACCCACTCCCCCCAGCCTCCCCCGAAGCCAGCGCAAGAACCTTCCCACCCCAGCAAAGCCCATACGCACCCCACCTAGTAACCCCAGGAAAAATCTCCCGGTACACCCCCAGCAAATCCGGCATCCCCTTCGCAGTCTCGGTCCAGTTCGCCTTGCGCATGACAAAGTCCATCAGCAGCCCATGGCGCTCCACCGTGTCCGTAGGGAACCACTCGGGCTTCGCGCCGTCGCCGTCGAAGAAGTCGGGGATGAGGATTAGGGCGTTGAGGCGCGTGGCGAGGATGTCGGCGCCTTGGGTTGTTTGCGGCGTGTTCCCGAAGATGTCGTAGATGGCGAGCAGGGCTGTTGTTGCTGTGCGGGGGCCTGTTATGTCTTTTGATGAGGTCAGTTAGTTAGGGTCGTTGGTTAGAGGGACCCTTGGTAAATGGAATATGTACATGTACTGAAACCCAGTCCACCGATGACAGACGATTCGCCTTTGGGCGTATATCCCTCAGCGATAACAGGTGGGACAGTGCGACAGGCTTCGCAGGTCATATTTGCTGAAAGGCAGGAATACGCGGTATATCTGAAATGGAAGAGGTCTGAGACGAAGAGTCTTATTTGCAGGCAGCAGGAAGAGGGGTGTAACAATCAGCGAGTGCTTTATCTTGTATACTAAGATGCCGGGAGCGGGGCGTGACCGGCCTTACAGGCGTTACGCTCATCATGCCCGCCCCAGGGACGGAGTACGCGCCCCATAATAGGGCTTTAGACGATGACCAAGGGCTACCTAGGTAAGCCACGGTGTCATCCTTGGGCTATGGGGCCTAAGCCGGTTGAAGAGGGTATCTGCCGGTGCCGAACCCATATGTATACGAGGGTGCCTATCACGGGTCCTGTGACATGGGTCCAAGAGTCAGATCACGACACTGCTTGGCCAAATCGGTCTCGTATTTACAGGGAGATTTTACTGTTTTCGATTCACAGAGAGGTGCATTAGAAAGCCAAGATTATGCACGACGCACATCCAAAAGCATAATTAGGTCCAAACAGCTTTTCCAGAAGCTAGTACTATTCAATCCATCATGGCCAAGCAAACTACCCAGTGTCATACATCATTCAAGCCCTAGCCTAGACAGCCGTTTACACCTTCTCCTCGCGGATCTCAGCATGCACTGTGCCCATCTTGTGCTCGTCCGTGTCATCAATCTGCTTGTGGACAGCGGCGGCGACTTCGTTGGCCTTGTCTTTGCCCTCAAACACTGCATTCGATCATTAGTGTCTGGATTCTAGTGTAGGGTGTGATGCGGGTACTTACAGAAAGACAGCTCCTCGAGTGTACGGCCGTGGGTCTCCGGGAAGAAGAAAAAGATGAGCACGACCTCAAGTGCCAGCCAGCATGAGTAGACGATCAGCCAGCGCCACTGGATGCGCTCGAGGCCAATGGGGTTCACGTAGGTGGCGAAGAAACTAGCTCCACGGCTGTAGAACTGGAACCACGAGATACCGCGGGAACGACCGAAGTAGGGGAAAAGCTCGACGAGGTAGGCTAAATGCTGTCAGTGGAATGGTTTCCAAAAAGTGGGAGGTATTGGACATACTGTAGGTCAGGGCGTTGTATCCCAGGTTGTAGGCGGGTGAGTAGAGGAAGATGAAGAAGATGGTCAAAATGGCTGCCGCCCTAACCTCTGTGGTCATGAACCTTTCCATCGAGATCGTCCAAGCAATATAAACGCCGAGCAAGGACGAGGCGCAAATGAGATACATTCTCCGGCGAGGGAACCGTGGCACAGTCAGGGCCAGTGCGGTACCGCAAATAAGTCCCCAGCAGGCGATACCAATGTTGATCTTCGACTTGACGACGCTGTCCGTGATGTTCACCATGTCGAGCAGGTCGCTCAGATAGTACCTGAAGCTGTTAGGATTCAGATTGAAAATCCGCTTGCATTTGCACTTACGAGATCAAGGTGTTTCCAGACCACTGGGTGAACAGGCCAAGGCAGGCAGAGATGAAAAGACGACGTCGCATACCCGAGGTACGGAACATGTCTGCCCAGGTTTGCTTCGCTTCCTCGAGTTCAAGCTTGATTGTTCGCTCAATCTGAGCGATTTCTGCTTTGACGATGACAGAGTCGCGGTCGCCTTCGGCGTGGTACTTGGTAAGAATAGCAACAGCTTCGTCTGTTCTGTCCTTACTGATCAGGTAACGGGGGCTCTCTGGGAGGAACAGGACTGTGCAGACTTGCACCATGGCCGGGGCAATTTGGAGAAGGGATGGAATTCTCCAGGCCCAGTCGGTATCGATTGTAACCGTGCCCAAGCCCACCGAGGCCGCAACGATCTGGCCGATAAAGTAGGACGAGTTGAAGAGCGAGGTGAGAATGGCACGCTCCTTGGGATATCCCAGTTCTCCGAGCAGCGAGGAACCGGCAACAATGCAGAATGGAATACCGAAACCAAGGACGATACGGGCGACGCAGTACATACCAACTAGATAAATTAGCTTCGCCGTCTCCAGATCAATCCATTTACGTACCGCCGTTGGAGAAGCCCTGGAGCAAAGCGCCAACCAGACTGATGCCAGAGCCGAACATGATGGTCCACCGACGGCCGAATCGCTGGTTAACCCACGGGACAAAGGGAAGCGAAAGAATTGCACCAAGAGAGTACGCAGCGCCAAGGAAACCCTTGAGCTCACTCGGAATCAAGTACTCTGGCAGGCCATCGTCGGTCAAGTCACCCGTCGGATCGCCAAAGTCTAAGGACGCCAATCAGTGTCTCGAAAAGCAGCCGCACAAAGGGGTCAGCGAACATTTGTTCCATGTGTACACGATCTGGACGGTGTTGATGATCTGAGAATCGAATCCAGAGGTAATCTCAATGCCCATGCAAGCCGGGAAAAGGATCAGGTACAGAAGTCGCAGATTCGGCTTCTTATACCACGGCGTGCGATCATTGGCGATCAGAGTCTCGAGGATGGGCTCCGCGAGATCCTCCTCGCGCTGCTTACCCACGGCAACCATGGTGGATCGATGAAGAGCAAGTGAGTGGCACGATAGAGAGTAGAAGAGTGAAGGGCCGGTGCTCTGGAAGTGGAGGTATGTTCCTGGGGCGACACCCTCGATTATATACCCGAGGGTAGTTGATACGCAGCCCATGTCTCACACTCGCTTTCAGCCGAGTACAGTCGAAGCAAGAATGCATTGGTGCAACAATGTTTAACCCTCATCAAATGAGAAACCGTTGGCGGGTAAAATCCCCGTCCAAAACCTGCAGGAATTGGCTCGAAGCGAGAGGGCCGGCTCGCCTCCTTGATGGATACGGCAGCCATGAAGCTTCCCCGTGGGGTTGGCCAACTTGGCCTCCCCTTCACCCAGGCCGACCGACCAACCCGGGTCGCTGACCAAGTCAGGGTCTAAGCCCGCAAGCCCGCCTCGAGCGGGAGAAGACGGTCGCTTTGGGTTTAGGTGCCGAGCGTTTTGGCTGGCGTGAAGGCTGGATAAACGTGCCATTTAGCCTGGGGTCGGGGAGACTCCGCGGGGCCCGTTCGGCGGCGGCGGTTCCATCGCGGTTGTTCTTCAAATTGGGGGAGTTCGCTCTGGGGGAGGCTGTAGCGACATCCAACACGCCACGGAGGATACAAGCTTGCGAGTTAATAATGGGATCCTTTTGGGTGAAATCGAGTCTTGGAGGAGGCCTGAGAGGAGAGCAGTGCGATGAGAGCGTCGGCGATTGACACGGGCAGCCAACGGGAGCTGAGCCGACGAGCGGGGCACGAAAAACAACCTTCGACGACCCCTCACCACCACTACCACACCACACCACCTTCGCAGGGCAGCTCCTTATTTTCACAGCTAGCTAAGGTATACTCAGCAAGATGGCGCACTCTCACTCGCACTCCCACGACAACATTGCCGACCATGGCCACTCGCACGAGATCCTCGATGGCCCCGGCTCGTACGTCAACCGCGAAATGCCTCTGATTGAGGGGCGTGACTGGCAGGACCGCGCTTTCACCATTGGCATCGGAGGGTACGCGAGCTGTCTCTACTTCATTCTTTTTCAGCTCTAACACGAACAGACCCGTCGGCTCAGGGAAGACCGCCCTCATGCTCGCCCTCTCCCGCGCCCTCCGAGACGAATACAACATCGCCGCCGTGACCAACGACATCTTCACCCGGTAGCCTTCCCCTCCTGTACAATTGCCATCAATGACGGGTCTAACAACTATACAGCGAAGACGCCGAATTTCTCACGCGCAATAAAGCCCTCCCCGCCAACCGCATCCGCGCGATTGAAACAGGCGGCTGCCCGCACGCCGCCGTCCGCGAAGACATCAGCGCAAACCTGCTCGCCCTGCAACAACTCCAAAAGCAATTCCAGACTGACCTCCTCCTCATCGAGTCCGGGGGCGACAACCTCGCCGCCAACTACTCGCGCGAGCTCGCCGACTTTATCATATACGTGATCGACGTCGCTGGTGGCGACAAGGTGCCCCGCAAGGGCGGACCGGGCATTACGGGGTCGGATCTGCTTGTTGTGAACAAGATTGACCTTGCCGAGGCTGTCGGGGCGGATCTGGCTGTTATGGAGCGCGATGCCGCGAAGATGCGTGAGGGCGGACCCACAGTGTTTGCCGTTGTCAAGCATGGCAAGGGGATGGATCACATTGTCAATTTGATCTTGAGCGCTTGGAAGGCGAGCGGTGCTTACGAGCTTAGTCTGCAGCGTTGGAAGGAGGGCGCACCCAGAGGGTCAGGAAGTATCGAAGCTTAGGTATCTCTCCAACTGAAAAATATTAAACATTAAAACAGCACATATATACATGCCGACACTTATATACCACCCCTCTTCTCAAGAGACATCCCCCGTGGACCAAGGCCACTTCAACCAAGAACAGGGACCTCACGCATCATACCGATAGCAATACTCCGCAGACTGAGGATCCATAAGCTCCCCAATCTTCCTAGGCCGATCCAACACCCCAAACTCCAGAAAAGTCTCCGTCGTAACCAGCGCCTCGCCCGGCGGGTTATTGATAACGGCCGTGCCATTCAACGCAAACAGCCTCCCCTCATCACCACCATCCCCACCACCATTCCCCTGCCAAAGCGCCCACATCCGATCCACCATCCCATGATGCAGCATAAACACCGGATCCTGCGGACTCGCAAAAACATCCGCCATCGTCGGGCCCACGGTATCATGCCCGCCGCCATGCGCGCCCATCACCCCAGACGTGCTCGGGTCCAGAACAGCCAGGAACCCATTGAT
This sequence comes from Aspergillus carlsbadensis, assembly GCA_025688815.1. NCBI lineage: Eukaryota > Fungi > Ascomycota > Eurotiomycetes > Eurotiales > Aspergillaceae > Aspergillus > Aspergillus carlsbadensis. Next base: position 36,199 of record MU628305.1, read on the forward strand.
ATCCGGCGCGTTGAGCAGCATATCAACGACCGTCGCATTGTTGAACCGTGCCAGAACCGCCGGCTGTAGGTTCCGCTGCAGGCAGCGCGGGTTGTACGAGAAGGCGTTGGCGGGGAGGGGCGCGTATGCGTAGGCCTGTGCGAAGTTGAAGGGGCCGAGGTGCACGGGGAAGTCGACGAAGGGGCCGTCGGTCACGCAGCCGCCGCCGCGGCCTTCGGGGAAGGAGAGGATTGTGGGGTCGCGGAGTTGTTGCTCGGTTGCGTCGTAGGTGCCGTCGCCGGAGAGGGAGGTGTCGACGTCGTCGGACGAGGAGGGGGCGAAGATCGGGTTGTCGTATAGCGTGGGGGTTTGCGTCCAGTCCCAGTAGCTATTCACCTTTGTTAGTATCTGGACTAGGGATGTGGATGGGACTCGGGGACGCACGGAACGCTACTCTGGTACCCGCACTCATCGCGCAGGGCTGTTTCCCAGAGGTGGATGTAGTGGCGGTGCCAGGGGAGGAGGGCGCCGTTCTTGTGGATGACGGTCGTGTAGTTGATGTGCGTGCTATTTCCGTTAGCTTCACTATATAGCTATTCTGCTGGATGAGTAACGTACGCAACAAAGTCATCCAACCGGTCCCGAACACCGGGATACTGCTCGTTGGGGAGAGCAGAGGGGAGACCGCGCAGACACCAGACTGCGTCGATGTAGTTCTGTCGCTCGGTTGTGGAGAGAGTCCCCCTGTCTCAGTCAGCTAGGCTCGTATAATTCTAATGGAAAATCGGACTTGAAAGCGCGACGTACCATTCTTTGCGGATTAGTGCTTGGCCGCTGGAGCACTGCTGGGCTGGTTCCGGGTCCTGAACTTGGGGTAGGGCTGCCGGTGCGGCTGAAACAGTAGCCACCAGGGCTGCGACAACGAAAGTAAGATGCATTTTCCTGAACTGCTGCGTCTGGCGCTGTTGTCTAATGCTGTCGTCTGATGCTGGTTGCGAATGGATTGTGAGTATATGTACGAACGACGAGCAGCCAGGTTTTATAGTTATCATGAACTCTCCTCGGACATGGTTGAATAACAATGGGTTTAAAAAGTTAGGCAAGCAAGGGGCTCCATTAACAGATCTATCCAAATAGTAAATGCAGTAGGAACAATAATTGACAAGATTGACACGATTGACAGGGCTGACATCGGTAGATGTATCCGCACGGCCCGGGAGCTACCACAGTAGAGAATCGCCGGAATGGGTCACCTATTCCGGCGAATACTTGTGGCGCGCAACCCCATACAACATCACGGATTAGAACAGGTTCGGCTCTTCGCACAGCACGCTTCCGACGGGCACTGGCTCCTTGGTGGAGTGTTCGCCCGGTTGGAGGAGGGCGTTGCGGCCCGTGCACATTGGTCCTCTGCTTCATCAGTATTTACGCTCGTACTCTATTGAGGTTAAATGGGGGAAGAAGCGGAGACCCACGCGAAGACCCGGCACTTCTTGGTAATTGCCACTGTATACACTTCACTATTGTCGAGTTAGAACATTCGGTCCTTCTTAGGTTTGAATAGTCGGGTAGGGTGTCGCACTACTCATCGATCCCAAAGCAATCATCCATCGGGACAATCACACCGCGACTCGTCTCTTCCGTCTCCAGACCGATCTATCCATGCCCGCAATTAGCTTCGCCGCGACGCCTCCGCTATGTGGATGTGACAGGTTCGATCGTGGCGTTTGCACTTACCGTAGTCGTCTTGGACGCTGTGGAGGTGGAGGCGATGAGGAAGAGGAGGCTCAGAGAGAGGTTGATGGCGCGCATCTTGATAGCAACGTTCTTGGTGAGATTATATCGGTGGATTCGGCTCTTGCAATTGAATCTCGCAATTATGGTAATGTTGATGAAGGAGGAGGAGGACAGGTGTTGAGAACGGAGCCTCTGTTGAAGGTTGCTCACATCCCTTGCTTAGGCGCGTTCCTCCTAGATTACTCCGTAAACCTGACGAAGGGGGATGAGTTTGCAAGGGATGCACTCTATTACTTACAGTCAGTCTCAGAAATAAGGGTCTTGTCGTGTCATGGTTCACGCGTTAAATTGCATTGACTTGCGTCTCGGCAAGTAATGAGCCCTCCTTGCGTATGTATTCAGCTGTAGTTAGTTCAATGGCGGTTGAGAGGTCATGCAGCTAACAGTTTGACTTCTATAGAAGGAAAGAAGCAATTAATCCATCCAGATTCTGTTTGCTAGCATGACCGGTAACCGGTGAGCCCTTGGAGGCGGGGTACTAGTCGAAGGAATGGCAAGTCGGTGTGATAGCATCAATGTGTTCTGGCCAATAACGCCTGTTTCATAGTAATCTAAAGTATCCAAAGCGCCGTTATTTTCATAAGTCGCCTAGGGCATTTCGATTTCCACCTCATTATTCACCTCATTGTCCACCTCATCATCCTCCAACGGCGTGATTCCATCCTCGATCATCTGCTTGCTCACCTGCTCGATCTCACCCATAACCCTTAGGATATTCCCGCCAATGACCCCCGCTACATCCCTGACACTAACTCCCCGCCTGAGCAGCTCTGCAATCAGATCCGGGTACTTGCTGACATCCTCCAGTCCCTTGATCGTCCTTTCCATCCCATCAAAGTCCGACCCCAAACCAACGTACTGATACCCGATAAGCTCGCCTACATGCTGAATATGATCCGCAACATCACTCAGTGTTGCACTCGCAGGGTCGTCGCAGCGCGTATACTCCGGCAAGAACGTAATCATAACTATACCATCCTTCTCAGCAACTCGGTGGAGGACATCATCAGGTACGTTCCGAGGATGCGGACAGACGGCGTAGGCGGATGAGTGAGAGAAGATCACAGGGGCCTTGGAGGTATCAAGGGCGTCGTGCATTGTCTTCGCGGAGACGTGTGCGAGGTCAACGGCCATGCCGAGGCGATTCATCTCGAGGACCATTGCCCGGCCCGCGGCAGAGAGGCCATTGTGCCGTGGGGTGGTGGGGGTTGCGCTGTCGGCGTACTTGTTGTGGCAGGCGTGCGTTAGGGTTGTGTAGCGGACGCCGAGGGAATGATATAGGCGGAGGGTGGCTGGGCTGTGGCCGATCTGGTGCAGGCCCTCGACGCCGAGGAAGCTAGCTATCTTGGAAGGGGAGGCTTCAAAGGTATGTCGGAAGGCGGTGGTGTCAGGGACAATCTCGAGGTGCTCTGGGTAGAGCTCGGCGAGCCGGCGGACGAGGTCAATTTGTTGAAGGGTGTCATGGATGTAGGTGTAGTCTGGCTCCGGGTCGGTCTCGTTACTGGATTGCTGTTAGTCCTGCAGCTGGTATAGGAGTCTAGACGCTGTACCAATCTACGTAGACGCTCCAGAATTGGCCTCGAACTCTGCCCTGCACTAGGCGGGGAAAGTCGACATGGTATGGTAGTGAGATTTGATCGGAAAAGTTGCTCTGGTAGATGTGGTTGTGGTAGAACTTGCGTAGGAAGAAGGGAAAGTCATTGTGTCCGTCTAGAGCGTTTGAGTGTCAGTAATCATCACGTAGAGATATCAATTGACCTTACCAGTCAGTGGCTGCAGACTCAGCACCTCCTCAACCGGATCCCGGGAGGTGCCGCACGTCTGCAGGCGAGTGAGGCCATACCATGCGATCAGACCAGCCGCGACCACGCCAACGACGCGCCGCTTCCAGCCCGACGGTTGGGCAGGGGCTGCAGAGGCAGCGGAAGTATGCTGAGGAAGCTCGGACACGGGTTTCTCCATCGCGGCGGAAGCTTGAGTTCGAAGTGGAGGGATCAGGCGTCCCTGTTTGTGATCACCGTCCGTTCAACGTTTGGCTGGACGGGTCTGACGTCGGCTTCGGCTTATCGCACATGACGGCCCTTAACCCGATGCGGGGCACCCCAACAATCCACCCATGTTCCAGGCCTGGTTCGCCTGATCGCATGCGATCTTGCGTGCAATGTTCCACAGCGAGATTGCATGAGCGCATCTTGCAGAAACCAGCTGGCAGTGATCTATTGGACAGATTTGTCGGAGACGCTATTTGCCATATGTCCATTGCCGTGTTGAAAACGATGTGACTTGAGCTGCAAATGCACCGCGACCAGATTGGCAGTAGCACAGCTTGGACTTTGAAAATACTTTGTCGAAATCGAAGATCTGAGCCAGAATGCTGAGATTGCGAGACTGATGGAATTTGCCGAAGCTTTCTTTTCGCCAAATCCTTTTCGTGGGCCTATCCCCTCGAGTGGGATATATATTTTGGATCACTCCACGACGAGAGCGGAATGCAGCTCTACGATAACCAAGCGTCGAACGACTCGAATCCCTAAAGGTCAATTCTTGAAGATAGCCTAGTAGGACACAAAGAAAAAATAGCAAAAGAAAATAGTGAACAGACAGGCAGAAGGGTCACGGGTACCAAGTGCATTTTACTAGTTCGAATATCAAGAACATACATAGCCTTAGGCTATATAGTCTTGCTCTCTTGGATACAAGGCTAGGTGAGAAGAGGGAGAGAAAGTTCAACATTTGAGAAAGGAAAATAATTAAAGACGCATATAGGGGAGATATACCGACAATGTAGGGTAGGTACTACTCCTGTATAGCGAGGGCCTCGGGAACCTTGGGAACTATACGCATACGCAAGTCAGCCGAGGCCATAGGAAGACTGGAGCTCAGGAGTCATTTTGGATTCTGGATTCTGTTTGTATCATAATTTGATATCATCTCTCTCTGGGCTGTCGATATTTACGCGTTTAATCGGTTCAAATGCATGCCTCTGAACCTTCTCTATTCATGCCCTTGATATTCGTGCCTTCATCCTGTAATATTAAGAAAGAGCCTGCTTAGCTTTCAGCATCAAAAACTCCGAGGTACGTCTGTATGTAGAGTACAATTCAGCTCAGCCACTCGAAGGCAACTGAAAACTGAAAAGGCGTCTGCTGAACACGCCCGAACTTTGGACTTTCACGATGTACAGTTCACAGCCACAGCCACAGTTGGAGTGCTTGGTGTGGGGTTGTGGCGCATGGGGGAGGAAATTTGAGCCGAGCTGAAATAGACTTGACCCTTGGCGTTTGCTAATGAGTTCTTAACTTCTTGAAAGAAAGATGGCCCGAGTATTCTTTCTCCTGAGACAACACGTACCGCAGTTCGCTTGAGGCTTTGGGCAGACAATCAACCTACAAAGTGGAACGAGCCACGAAGTTCTCTCGAGTCCAGAGTGAGCAAGATGTCGAGGACGCAGGAACGCACGACCGAACTTTGAAGGCTGAAGTGAAAGCCATGGTACTGATGATCAGGATCAGCGCAATCAAGTACTTCATGTGGAATCTTTCCTGCGTCGAGCGTCCAGCATTTGAGTTGGAAAATCCATCGATTCAGGCTCGCCTTGAGCCGTGCAGACTTGTATGTAAGCTTGATTTGAACCATGTTGATATGCGGCCGTGTTATTGCTTAGACGACAGACGATTGTGGGAGATTAGTGCAACGAATACATCATCGTTGGAGTAGTTGGTCAACAGTGACAAGGATGGCTTGACTCAAAAATATCCTGTTTCATCAGAGGTCTTGGAGATTTCTCGATAGGATGGCCTGTTCTGGACAAGTCGAGCGTATCGCCAGGATCAAGGAGCAATCATGTGATAAAGTTGTTACATCACCCTCCCGAAACGTCGAACGTCGCATTCTCCTCCAATCTCCAACTGAGTACAACGAGTGACGAGCAGACGACGTTCAAGCGTTGCATTTCGCTTGAACTCTCCCATTTTGGGCGCCTGTGCTGCGGGTGTTGCGATGAAAGCAGATTTCCGCGCGGAGAGGCATGAGATCACAGCCAAGGGGGGAATTTTGCCACATGGATGCAAAGCAGAACGAAAATTAGCACAGTTTTCGCATGGAGCTAAAACCCGTAGACTGGCGCTAAGAGCCGATCTATTTAAACCTTGACGCTTTGGGTTTGTGCTCGATTTTGAGCTGAAGCCTCAACATCAGAATGTGCAGAACTTAATCGCAAGTATATTCTGCTGTAGACCCTGTAGACGACCTGACTGTTCAGAGTGTTCGGCGGCTTCAAAGTAGTACCTGTCCAAGGTTTAAGGTACACGGGGCTGAATCCCGAGCAGGTACAGTTGGACGAGTCATGGACTCATGATGAAATGGCGTGGCTGAAACGCAGGTTGACCGAATCGGCGATCGTGTCTCGGCTGGATCGACCCAGACTGTGAAGCTGCAAACCCGACCACCAGAGTTTTGGGCTCTCGTCGTCATCATCTCCCAGCGTGTCAATCCAATGACACTTCGAGTCTCTGACTGGCAGCAGCAGACGCTCTTTCCACTCTTTTCACGCCGCGATCGTCCCAATGGGAGCGTAAGGCTTGCTTTTTCCTCCTGTTGATTTGTTTTTTCCCCCCTACGTGGACGAGGACCACACTCACAGCTGGCACGTTGCCCCTCTCCAGCTCTCGCTTCTTTTTCTTTTTTTGTTGCCGACCTTGATCACATTCTTTCCTGGGGTTTGCCCTTTTTTTCTAATCATAAACTTCTCCATCTGCTCCCGCGGCATTCTTGCCCTGGCCGATTTACCTCTCCTGCGGCTCGGCAACCCTGAGCCTGCTTCTGTCTTGAACCCAAGCTATCTCTAAACTCGAATACTGCTCGACATATCGAGCGAACAAGAGCCATCATGGCGGTAGGTTGAATTGAGTTGACATCGCGATCGCATCTTCTGACGTTGACAGGACGACAACCCCCAAGAGGCATCCAATTCCGCCTCCAGTCTCGTCGTCGTGTTAGTCCCTGCCCTGGTGGTCGCAGTCGCCATGGTTGTGGTTTTCGTGATTCTGCGACGCAGCGAGCGCCGAATGTATATGCCGCGAACTTATCTCGGAGTCCTGCGAGAATCGGACCGCACGCCCCCTTCATCAACTGGCCTCTTCAACTGGCTTCGGGATATGTACAAACTGCCCGACGAATATGTCTTGCTGCACCACTCGATGGACGCCTATCTTTTGCTTCGCTTCCTCAAGATTGTTACCGTGATTTGTTTCGTGGGCTGTTTCATCACCTGGCCTGTCCTTTTTCCTTTGAATGCAACGGGAGGAAATGGAATGGAGCAATTGGACATACTGAGTTTCTCCAATGTCTCTGACCAGAATTATGCCTACCTCTTCGGACACGCGATTATCGCGTGGATCTTCGTCGGTAAGTCCGCGTCTGCTCTCACGGTGTGGGCCTTAGACCTGATCTTCTATAGGCTTTGTTTTCTTCACTGTTACCCGCGAAAGTCTTTTCTACATCAACTTGCGCCAGGCTTATTCCCTCTCGCGCGCATATGCAAGCCGTCTGTCATCCCGCACCGTACTTTTCACCGCCGTTCCTCAAGATTACCTGAGCCGCGAGAAGATTACGCGCATGTTCGGCGCAAACAAAGTGAAGAACGTGTGGCTCACCACCGACACTGCCGAGTTGTCAGATAAGGTTGACGAGCGCGAGAAGGCCGCTATGAAGCTAGAGGCCGCAGAAACGAAGCTAATTCGAATGGCCAATGGTGCGCGTCTCAAGACGATCAAGAAGGGAGGGAATGTCGAGGATCCTGTTGTCTCTGAGAACACCACCGAAGACGATGGCGAGTCTGGTTCTGTTGCAGCCCGGTGGGTCAAACCGACCGACCGACCCACGCATCGCCTCAAGCCGGTTATCGGGAAGAAGGTCGATACCATCAACTGGGCCAGGTCGGAGATCGAGCGTCTTACACCCGAGATCGAGAAGCTTCAGGGCAACCATAGGGCAGGCGAGGTGGATCTCGTCTCCTCAGTCTTTGTCGAATTCCACGAGCAGGCAGATGCGCAGGCCGCCTACCAATCAGTTGCGCACAACCTTCCTCTGCACATGGCACCACGGTACATTGGTCTCGAGCCGACCCAAATCATCTGGGCTAACTTGCGAATCAAGTGGTGGGAGCGCATTATCCGCTATGCGGCATCAATTGGTTTCGTCTGCGCGCTGGTTGTTTTCTGGGCGATCCCAACAGCCTTTGTCGGTTCTCTTTCCAACATCAACAGCTTGACTGACATGGTTCCTTTCCTGAGCTTCATCGATGATGTGCCCCAATGGATCAAGGGAGCGATTACTGGTCTCCTTCCCACTATTCTCATGGCCGTGCTCATGGCTCTGTTGCCTATTATTCTTCGATGTGAGTTCAACCATGGAAATGACCCAGGTGTCTGACTTCAGAACTAACGAGATTTACAGTGATGGCAAAGATTGGCGGAGCTCCTAGCTTGGCAGCCGTGGAACTGACGACTCAGAACTTCTACTTCCTATTCCAGGTGGTCCAAGTCTTCCTTGTTGTTACACTCGCATCCTCGGCCACGAGCGTCGTGACTAAAATCATCGACGACCCTGCAAGCGCTGCATCCTTGCTCGCTAACAAGCTGCCTACTGCCTCGAACTTCTACATCTCGTATATTGTTCTACAGGGATTGTCATTCAGCTCCGGTGCCCTCTTGCAGATTGTTGGCCTGATTCTAGGAAAGGTCCTTGGTCGCATCCTGGACAACACTCCTCGGAAGATGTACAGCCGCTGGTCAAACCTTGCTGGTCTGGGCTGGGGAACAGTATACCCTATTTTCACTCTCTTGGCTGTCATTGGTGCGTATCGACAGATCTAAATGTTGGACATGAATCTAGAACTAACCTTCTCCAGCCATCACCTATTCGTGCATTGCACCTCTGGTTCTGGGATTCGCAACCATCGGCCTGTACCTCTTCTACTTTGCCTACCGCTACAACCTGCTCTACGTCTCCAACGCCAACATCGACACCCAGGGCAAGAACTTCGCCCGAGCTCTCCAACATATCACCGTGGGCTGCTACCTCCTCGTAGGCTGCCTGATCGGTCTCTTCGCAATTGCAACCGGCGCTGCCCGCATCGCCCTGGGACCCCTCGTCCTCATGATCATTCTCCTAATCTTCATGATCATCTACCAAGTTTCCCTTAACCAGGCCCTCGACCCTCTCATCAACTACCTCCCCAAGAACCTCGAGGCCGAGGAGGAGGCCCTCCTCTCCCGCGAAGCCACTTTCGCCTCCACCGCCAACGGCGACGAGCACGACGGCATTGGCGCAACAAGCACCGCCGCCAACGGCCACGAAAACGGCCACGGCACCAGCGTCGGCAACGTCGAATCCGCCGAGAAGGGTCTCACCCAGACGACCCCCGTCCAGCCCAAGGTCCACTTCCTGACCAAGTACCTCCGCCCGGACAAATATGCCGGCTACGAGCAGCTCCGCCGCTGGGTGCCTAGCGGCTCCGACGCCACCACGTACGCGCCCGAAGTCGAGGAAAGTGCATACTACCACCCGTGCATCAGCGCACAGTCCCCACTCCTGTGGATCCCGCGCGACGAGATGGGCATCAGTACGCAGGAAGTCCGGCACACGGGCCGTGTCATCCCCATCACGGACGAGGACGCCTGGCTCGACGAGAAAAACCGCATTGTCTGGAACATCGACAAGGGCGTTCCGCCGATTTTCGAGGAGAAGATCTACTACTAGATCGACCAACTTCTCTCCTTTTATCTCCGCGCTAAATCATATGATTCCGTTGATGAACGTCTATTGAAGCGAGATCGGCTGGCTCAGTGCAGTTCGATCCCCATGAACTGTTTATAATCATAGCAGGACGAGATGTCTCTCTATCACTTTCTGTTTCACTACTCTTTTCTTTCCGAGCTCTTCTTTTTTCATGCTATACTCAATATCTTGATACCCGGGAATCTGTGATGGTTGATGTGTACATACCCGATGTCAACTGCCATCTACGATGGGATACGCGATTGCATTTTTTGTTGGTGCGATAGGATATATATACTGCGTCATATATCTTGATTGGAGATTTAGTAATAAATAATAATACCAAACATGCCCGACCGAGCTATTGTAACTTCAAGTGGTCTTTGAGAGTAAAAGTCGAGAAAAAAAAAGCGATTGGTGTTGCTATGAAGCTGGAAAGGGGCTAATCTTGGTTCCGAAATAGATTGAACAGGCCACGCCTGATCTGAGTACAAAAATAAATAGTAGGTAAGCTATATATGCCCGCAAAAATGCATCCGCCGAATTAGCCACAGCCATGGGTATCTTTTCCTTTTCTCCTTCATTTCACCACGCCACACACACTGTCTCTCTCTACGCGACCCTGAGAACCTGCACATGGCAGTCCGCATTTATACTTCAGGGTTCTTCCTCTACCCGAGAGGCAGGCCTCAGCTCCTTCTCAAAGCAATCCACGCTCTTCATCGGGCTCATGAGCATGAGGAAACTCAGCAGAGTCTCGTTATACTGGAACTGGAGGTCCGGACGCAGCTGTTTATGGATTTTGAGCAGTTCCCCCGTTGACCAACCCCGTTCGGAGTCCTTCAGGTCTTTGTCGCAGTTTTCTTCAAGCAGCAGCCAGATGAATGTCTCGCAGGCGGGACGCCGATCTAGCTCGTGCTTCTTCACGGTGTATAGGAGGTGATTAAGGAAGCGACCGGTTTGGCCGGAGGAGTCCTGATAGTCCCAGAGTGCGGCTGTGATGTAGATGAGGGCTGCGGTGCGGGTCAGCTCCTGCGTGGGGACATTGCGCACGACGTAGATGCGGGAATCGTGGGGTACGCGGGAGGGGTGAGGCCCGCTGGAGAGGAGGGAGAAGAGGGGGCCGCCAATCTGGAAGGCGGTGCGGCGTTGTGGGACGCTGTTGAGGTATTTCTCCGTGTTGTGGGATCGCATGAGGCCTTCTGCTGCGCGGAGGAATGTGACGAGCCATTCTTGGCCGTCTCGCCAGCCGATAGGGGTTGCAGGGGGAGGAGGCACCATGACGTAGCGGACGTAGTGGAGGAACACTTCGGCGAGGCCGTTGGAGCGTGGGCGTGTGCGCAGGATCTGCACGGCGCGGTCTTCATATTCCATTGCTTGCTCTTTCGAGCCGAAGCGGTCTTCTTGTAGGGCTAGGCCGGCGATGGCGATTGCGAGGCTGTCGCTGTCGATCTTCATGCGGCCGTTCATGGCGTCTTCGATCCCCTTTGTGGCGTAGGAAAGGTGGTGGCTGATTTCAGGGGTATTGCTGTGGTTGTATAATTGAGACTTCCACCGCGCGCAATATGAGAGTATGACGGCTTGGAAGGTTAATGGATGGTTCATGGAGGTCTTGAAGACACAGTCTTTGAGGTATTTGTTTTGACCAGACCAGTAGGTCAGCTTATTCGTCCAGTAGTCCGCCAGCGCCATGTCGGCGGGGGAGGTGGTGGGTAGACTGTGGAATGGGTCTTTGCGCGAGGCATCTAGTATAGTAGTTGGTGACGGCACATGAGGAGGGGTTTCAGAAGGGAGGTAGGCAGGTTTTGATCGTGAGGAGTTAGGATTCTGGATCTCCGGCTAGAAGCGACTCTTTATCAGCGAACAGGCCCAATTGCGACTTTTAGAGCAACGGAGTAAAGAAGATGATGCAATGACTTGACCTACTGCGCTCAAAATGGATGATGTGCGATGTCGGCGGCTCTGAGAAGGCACGGGATCGTGTGGTCCGTTCTCTGTCCTCTCTTGTACATCTGGCTGCTTCTCCTCCCATGAGAGGTGCGGCAGTAGGCCGTTGGCTCTCCTGTCACTGCCATTGCGCGAATGTGTATGCCGCTGCTGTTTGCGCTTCTCCTGAACATGGTGCCGCATGACATGTGCGCGTTTCTCGCGGGAGGACGAGTTCGAATCGACGAAGTAGAAGGACCGACTTTTTGCCGATTCATCGCGCTTCTGCCGCTTGAACTTGAGATTCTGGAGGTCTTCGCTGGCGCTCCCTGGGGAAATGAGATGTTAGGGAAATCATGACTGGACGGTGAGTATAACAGAGTAAATGCTCGGTGACCAACGGCGTAGATGAGACTCAGAAGGCGTGGCACGTGGTTCAGAGACGACCTCGATGGGAATGGGATCGGCCGAGAGACACCTGTTTGCGGCCATTACGGCGGGGGCAGGCGATTGACGGGGTAGCCAGGTGGATTGGGGGTGGGAGAGGTCGTCAGGACTTCATATTCGGGGGATCGCTG
>MU628306.1:0-45834 GCA_025688815.1 Aspergillus carlsbadensis
CCTTCTTTCTCATATACCACAATACCACAATACTCTATTCCTTCAGTCTCTCTTCCATCTTCAGTCAACAAATTCACCTACATTGATTAACAACAGACCACGATGCTTTTCAAGTGTGAGACCTGTAAGAATGATTTCTACACCCAATGGGCGCGTGTCAACCACATGAATGATGAAGACCACTGGCCAAGATGCGATACCTGCGGTGAGACCTTCCAGACCTTGCCGGCTTGCAAACAGCACATGTCTGATCTCGGGCACTGGCCGAGATGCGAGATCTGCAAGTGTCTTTTCTGGACATGGAGCTTCTGTGAGGACCACATCATCGATTGGGGCCATTGGTCGCCCACTGTCCCATGCGAAACCTGCGACGAAAGGTTCCATACCCAAACCCTCGCCGAGCAGCATATGAGAACACTTGGACACTACGGGAACTACTGCAAGCACTGCGGTCGGTTCTTTGACAACGAGAACAATTTGCGAAAGGTATAGTATGCATTGTGCCTGAGGTGATCTCCTTGAGTACCGCGGCTGACAACGCTATTCATAGCACTTCGAGTCTAGGACTCAGCGGGGCTCGAACATGGCCTGGCGCCATTCCCAAATTGACAAAACCACCACGAGTGGCTCGATACGTCATTTCGAGACTGGTTCCAGCACTGGCGCTACGAGGATCAATCGCCAAATGACCCAACGCGTGGCCAGTTACCTCGATGCCCAAAGGCCGCCCACACATCATAGCAACTGGCGAGACGGCGAGAATAGACAGGATCTGGCGACTGACAAAACCTGGAATGGGTTTGGGTGGGAATGCTACGTGTGCCACAAGGAGTTTGCAAGGCGTACAGGCCTAGGAAACCATCTCAACTCACAGGCGCATCGGCAACGAATCTATCACTGCTCTAACGAGAAGTGCGCAAAAGAGTTTTCTAGCCTGGATGGACTGTTCAACCATCTGGAAAACGACGCGTGTTCGATTGCAAGGTTTTGCTAGGGGTCCAAGGCGAGTTAAATCTTCTTCGGAAAGTTTGACCTGATGTGATCGTCTCCCTCCCCCGAGGTGTGATTGTGGTTTGGTCTTGGAATCTGGTGCCGGGATTTTGCTTACGGCGTCTGGTGAACGATGGAATCGAGGTCGACGACAATTTACATGGTTGGATTATTAACGCTGCCTGTTCTGAGTATTGTATTGAGTCTTCGTGAAGTAATGTACTACTGGCCTTATTCGCACTTGGTTTGAATATTGCCTAGGTACTGCGCGTGCTCGACATCGCCAACACGATATGGACTCAGTTTCTCCAGCATTCGACGTGTAGTTTCCGGCAGACGAGTCGAGGGCTTCCAGCAAGCAGTGTGTATCCTTCCTCTCAATAGCATACCGCCGGAACCTCGCAGTATATCGTTTAGGCAACGAGCCGTAGAGAACACAGTATCGTAAGAAGGACTCGGCGAGCGGGGAGGAGAAATTGTTCATTAGTCAAACCCTACGTGATCGCAACATCGTTAGCGAAGAATTTAGAAGGGTTTCAAGATCCCAAGGTGGGCTGCCGCATGGCGATGGGAAATGTGTGTGTGAGCTCATCTTAAAGCTACTGAGCTTATATGCAGAACGGAACCGGGGAGTGCTGGGGAGTTGAACAAAGAGTGATGCTGATCAGGGCTTTGAGAATCCTCTTGATGTCCGTATTGTGTCCATTGGCATACTCGGAAACGGTGTTCTTCTGTTATGTTTTGTTGTGGTGAGGGAAAACGGCAGCTTGGTGGTTCTCGGCTTGGTCTAGCGCAAAAATATATAGATGAGCCGGAGTGTGATAAGCTTCGTAGAAGGAGAATAACCACACAGAAGACTTTGTATAGGTTGAATCAACATGAGAAGGCATGTCTTATATGAATGGTCGGCCGATGGGAAAGAAGGTGTTGAGAAATTTCGATGGCGATGCCCGTTTGTCTTGGTCAGCTCCCAAATCTCAAGACGCGGGGTAAGCCTACTTCTGATTTCAACGTCCGCCGCAGTTGTCTTTTACCTCAATACCCCAGTTTTATCGATATACTGTCCTAGTTTATCTTTGAATCTTCCGGCTTCTCTCATAATGGCAGACAGCGCAGTCGCCGTGATTCAGCTCGTCGATTCACCACCCGGGTCGCTCGCCGCGCGAAGGACTCCCGGAGCAACACTGGCGGAGTGCCAGAGCACCTCCGCGAAATTCACCTTCACCTACCGTTGCTTATAGCAACCTTACAACAAACCAGACTTGACGTTGAAAGCGGATTATATAGCGAATCAACCTCTACTTCCTTGAAGAAACTGATCGATGAATGCACCGCCGACATCCGCAAGGTCGACAATGTTCTCGCCCAAGCAACCCCAGGCGATGCAGAATCGATGGGGAAACGATTTCGACGAGCAATATCGGGAATGAAATATGATAGAGAAGTGCGGAAGATTTCATCGAGACTCCTGCGAACGATCGACGGCTTGGTACTTCTTCAGACGGCGGTGGCGGTCAGAACGCATAATGGGAACCGGACCGGGCAGCGTGAGTCTCGTTTGCTGTCGTCAATTCAGCATGAGGATTCTGGAGCCGGTCTCGACGATAAAGCGACCGAAGCGAAGAGTACTGCCAGGTAATTGGAAGAAACGGCGATGGGAGCTCAGCTTCGGACGTGGACAGCATCACGCACTCCATCGCAAACGAACTTCAACCCGTCTTCAGTCAAGCTCCTGGTCTCGATATCCTGCAGGAAGATCGCCGATCACCGAAGCACCGAGGGGTATGCATCTATGGTCCGCAAAGGGCCAAGACACACCTATCTAGGGTCACGGTGCCCGAGAAACGGCGAGGGTAGTACAACATCTCGTGCCAAAAGACGAATTGGGGACTCCTCATGACGGCTTTGAAGCTGGGAGTACGAGTGGGCCTGCGGATCGAACTATAAGAGACTTCGCGGGCCGCACCTGCCGCCTGTTGATCCATGGGTCGCACCTGCCCTGTACAACTCTGCTTCCTGTACGTAATAGGAAAGGGCGGTTCCGGACCGCACCTTCCTCGAGCAGGTCCAAGGAGACAGTCCTCATTATACGCTCAGAAGATCACGCAGTCAACGATTTTGGCATTGGACATCGGTCTATAATCATTCATCATGTGCTAGGTACAAAACTCAAATCCTTGGAAGCCGTTGTCGTATCCACCTTCAATTCAGCTGTACGTATCATATTCGCTAAGGGTTTAGTGGTTGATGCTGACGACAATGTCACCGTTTCCAGCAGCTGCATTTGAACCTAAATGGATATCAGCACTGTCGCGTTTACACGAACATGATGAGAGAGAAAAGGGGGACCTACCAGCAACGGTACCACCCTGGGTACATCCATCGATAATGGCTTGAGCGCCTGCGGCGACATCGGAGCTGCAAAGGAAAACATCAGCCATTTTGGCGCAGTGTTCGGGAGGGAAAGCAAAGACCTACCAGAACGAGCTTGGGCTGTTTTTCAGGTTGATGTTGCTACCATAGATCTTGGTCGAGCCGGAAGTGCAGAAGATAACGTTTTCACCACTGACTGTGCAGGCCGTCGTGCCCTTGTTGCGGAGGTAGTTAACGCAATCCTGGGCTTCGCTCACGGGGACATAGCCACTGCCGTTATCACCACATGTGAGAGCGTAGCGCTTCTCCAAGGGGGTGGCGAAGACGGCGGTGGAGGTAGCGAGGAGGGTGAGAAGGGTGGTAGCTTTGGTGAACATCATTTTGACAGTGGAGTTGGTAGTGGTGGGGTTGTTGTGAAGATAAGGTACGTAGAAGGTTTGGGAATGTGATGATTGTCTGCTGATCAGGATCATCGATCGAAGGTATCGGCCTTTTTATACCTTTTCTCCCCTCGGTTGGGGGCTCATTCTGGGCATACCGATGTGATCCAATATCACACCAGCTGACAGCTGAGATGAGGGGGGCCAAAGGATCATTGAGAAAGGAGACGCCAGTGGGTCTGTCGAAGAATAGTACTTGGCCCCTACACAGTTACACCAGGCAGTGTATACAATGGACAACAGCCTACGGTTGAGAATAGAGGGACCCGTTGGTGGAGCTAGGTAGATGGCAGGGGGTCATTAGTACTCGACAAGTATACCGCAAGAACGCTGGCGAGCCCTAAACCTTCGCTCGAATTCAACCTACTGTTGAATGAACTATTCGACCTGGTTGAGCCTTGTTCTGTGCGACGAGAATCACAGCTATTCCGGCGCACTGTTTTATTCCTGAGCAACACAAACCCCTCTGCAACTCGCGTGCCTGATTCTCTTCATGAGTTGTCTTACCATGTCGATCACTTCTTCTCCATATTTGACGAGCCATCATATAAAGAAGCGCCATTATTGGCCTCAGCCAAGCGCGATCCACCGCTGATCACTGAGCGCTAAGCATCCCCAGCCTCGTTGCGACACACAGCCCTACCATCGCTCATTCTGTGACAAATCTTACTCTTGGCCCCATCGCTTATTGCTCGCTTGAGTTACAGAAATATACGACGTCGCACGAAGAGTTTAGAGTCCAATAGGCCTCCGATAAGGGTTGTCCTCGGCTTTAGGCCTGTCACTGGAGACAACGGAAAAAGCACGTAGGAGGCCCTGAGCGGAGAATGCTTCATCTAGGTAGCATTCAAGCCCCGCCGCAGCTCCACAGTTTAGCCCCAGATTCCCTACCAACAATGTTGCAACGTTGTACAATTCTCTGGACCTCTTCAGCAGTCGGCTCGAGTCGGCATTCTCCAGACTGTTAGATGTTGAAATGAATCAAACGTATTTCCGAAGGAATTATTCACCGTTGACGAAGTGGACTAAAGGCAACCCATGAACTTTGAACGAGAGTCGAGTGCTTACCTGCGCCACGATTCATCGGCAGGACCTTTAGCACAACATGTTCCCCGCTCTTGCTTCTGCACTTGGGGGCCGAGAAGAGGAGCCGCAGCATTGGACCCGCTTAATCCGGAAGTTTTCAACTCCATGTCCAGCCTCCATCACAAGGGCACATTGTTGCTTCCTCAGAGCAGACTAAAGGGTTCCGTGAGCCTCCGTAGTGTGCCTTGTAAGTCAATTAGCCCCACCATCCCAATGTGACAGGCAAGATAGGCGGATCTGCTCTACACGAGAATGGGATGCCTGCTAACTTTTCTGGACCTTCCAGGAAGCGTTAATCGAAGGATGCACGGGAAAAAGAGGCCAAATAGACATCAAACTGCATGCCTACTTTGCTCAACAAGATAAATGATATAGTCCTCCAATGGGACAGACCGAGGCTGTGTCTACTGTCCAATTACAGAAGTCTCACTTCTGCTTAAAACAGCTTTGCATCTCCACGGAGCCGGAAAGGACAATATCCCGGCAAGGAGCATGGACACAGAGCATGCTAGCCGGTCAGCCTGCATTTGACTGACCTAGCACCACTGGCTAGCAGTACATATGGGACTTGGGAACACTCCCACTGAGAAGCAGCATTTACATGGCACATTGGGGATCAAACACTTAAGCCACGAGCGCGGCACTATTATCCTATCACACCACAAACCCGTATAATAGGACCCGCAAAGCCAGGGTTGAGGTCATAGCATTCTATATACGCTATCGCGATTCCTACCAGCCAAAGCTAACAGGCCTCCGCAGCTTCGCTTGCCTCTATCTCCGGCTTACTTCTCGCTTCGAGCTCGTGCTTCTCCGCTTTACTTCTCGCCCCGAGGTCGGCATGTTGGGCTATACTGAAGACCCTTGAACCCGTTGGCTTTTGGCTGCACCGACGTCGTCGAGTCCAGAACGCCACAAAAACTACTAAGAAGATGTCGGTTAGGCCCCCAAGTACGGGACCGGCCACCACGCTCTTGACGACCCTCCACCCGAGCCTTTCCCGTCTGGGTCGGACCCTGTTGTCGGCACGCCCACTCCATCAAATCCTGTTTCCGACGTCGACGCATTCGTTACAGTCTCAGTTGAAGTCGGGGTTATTGTCACCGTTGCAGTATTAGGTTGTGGCCGTGATAACACCCGTCGGATCCGACAACCTATCCAACCTACCCGTAACCGTCAATCCAAGCCACGTCCGATCTGTTATCGTCCGTGCGGTCATCCATGTGTAATTCGTGTAGGTGGGAACTTGACGCCTGGGAGTTGGGGACAACATAATTCACCCCAAGTTATGCAAGTAATGAAATATTAAAAGGAGCGCCGAAGGTTGACGAGATGTGCGTTTTCCCCAAAACCAAGATTTTGGGCGACTTGGAGCCACTCGTGCTGCGGCGTTGGGGCGCAGGATCCCGGGAGCGCCTAGATACCTTGGCTTTGAGTTCTGCACAACAAGCAGGGTTCGAAACCGTGGATATCGTAGGCCTCAAGAATTGCTGCCTACCTTATCCCGGCGAGGGCGGGCATGACTACTTCTCGCGCCGTTGCGGTGGATTGGAAGAGATATTGTATGTGTTCGCCTGTGCTTTCGCTCATGCGATGCCCACGCCCGACGATATATGGGCGCGAGCGCAGCAGGTGTGATTCGAGCGACGTGAAGTGGTGCCTAATGATCTTAATATTTCAGACTCCATCAACGGAGCTGACGGATTGGGTAAATGCGTTCCCACTGCCCGCTTATTATGTGGCCGTGGGATTGCTGACCGATCGTCAACGGTCAACGAGCCTCAACGATACGAATCTACAGTAAGACGCCTATAACCTCAATTAAATGTCAGCATGCCTGGAATCGCCATTGATGTGACGAAATTTCTCCCCAAGACACGGGCAGCCTCGAATGCCTCGGGCTGCCCTTCAAGACAAGAATAGCAACACGGTGCAGAACCCTCGTATTCAGCCCTGAGCCACGGAAAACAGCGGGCGAAGTGCGTGAAGATAAACTTTTGCAGAACCCAAGTTCCCTGAGACGCGCTCAGCCGCAGGGTCACTCTCCTGAGTCTCCTCTTCCACAACGAAGAATGGCCGTGGTGGCGGTGGCTTGGTTTCGCTTTTGTTGGGTTGCACAGAGAAGATCGGCGCCTGTCAACAAACATCCCATCTGGTTACACTGCTCCTGAGACCCTGCGTCACACTTTCCGACTGTGTCCTTTGGGACAACCAGTTTGAAGAAGATCCAATCCCTTTTGAGGACAACCAGCCGAGAATTCAACGATTTCGTGATCTGCACAACTGACTCGACAGGATCCTCTAACACGAGATGGGTACAGCAGCAAAAGAAATGCGGCTCTGGGCTCTTGCCAAGGGAAATGCTCTCGTCTATCTTGACCAAAGCAAGATGGGTAATTTAAACATTCGCTATCAATTGGCCCGGAGGCGTCTCAGGATTCTTCGGCTGAAGGACCAGATCGGACTCCGCCAATCGCTCCACAAAACCAATTCAATAGTTGGGGCGCAAAGTTCCCTGGGCATCTTGGCGGGGGAGAGCTGCACGTTCAGGTGTCTTCAAGCTGAAGCGAGGGAGAGAGCTCTCGTATTCATGCAGATCCTTTAAAAAGACGCTCAACCCCCAGCATCTCCCTGCTCTCTCCAACCCACCCTCAGTCTATCACCTGGATAACCACACACGAAAAGTACTCACCATGTACATCCTCTCTACATCCCTCCTCGCCCTCGCGAGCCTGCACCTAGCAGCCGCGGCCCCAGAGCCAGCCCACCCTGCCGGCGCTCGCATAACCGCGGCCCCCATCCCCAAGCTTTTCCGCCGCCAAGCCGACGAATGCCCACCAGGCCCCTACACCATGTGCGACGACGGCTTCGGCTGCTGTGAGATTGGCGCCCCCTGCACGACTATCCGCGGCGAGGCCGCCTGCGACACGGGCGAGTGCGACGGCGTTCCCTGCGGCGAGGCAGGTCTGTGCTGCGACGCGCTCTGCACGAGTTCGGCGGGTGGGTATATTTGCCTGCATACTACTCCTGGATTCGATTTCGATGACTCCACCACCGACCTCGACGACTTTACTGATACCGATGATCTGACCTCTGATTTCCCGACTCTGACACTTGACGACGAGACGACCTCGACGAGGTCGCTGACGGCGTCCCCCACGAGCGATGACGAGACCGACACAATCGCGCTAGACGATGATGAGACGACGACCGCGGCTCCGACTTCAACCCCTGGCTTCGACTTTGGCGACGAGGACGACGTCGATGACCAGACTGGCACCAGCGAGCCGACCGCCACCGGCGGCTCGAACCTTGACCTCGATGACTTGAATGATCTTATCGATGATGCGTCGGATGAGATTACCGGTGATAATGAAGATGGCGCGGGCATTGTTTCTCCGAATGGAGTCTTGGCTGTCTGGATTATTGCTGCGATTGGGGGTGGGATGCTGCTTCTTCGTTAGGGTTGATGTCTGAGTGGCTGTATTATCTTAGTTGATGATTTCGGTGTCGTGTATGCGGTAATAATCAATATTCTTCCTTTATTGAACCCAGAGATGATAAAGACGTAGGACGCATTGCTCTCTTCGGATTGAGAAAGATGGTCAAGCATGCTATCAGCTCCCGACATGACGCCAGAGCTATGATGCGGGCGTACCTGAATCGCCATAAAGCAGCGCCATGACGCGTAGCGCGGATAGAATGTGGCCGTAGATCCTACACAATCTCATCCATCGGTCCTTTATATAGACACATTCAATCCTCTTCCATGCGCAGATACCTCAACTTGACCGCAACACTCCTTTCTCGATCCTGATAACCGATCAACCAGCCGGACCCACAGCCAAGCGATTACATTGATATTAACTACATGATCACAACCCACTATCAAGGCATGCGCCAGAGATTTGACGAACAAGAGACGACATACTGCCCGCGAGCTCGCTGTCTCCTAGTCCAGTTGCTTCTGTAGCTTAACCGTGGACGTTGCACCTCTACTACATGGGGGTCCCAAAGGTTGGCCGCACTCAACGCGTTCTAAGGTAACTGACTTACTCACTTAGATATTCAATAAAGTCGACTCTCAACGTTCCCAGCTTGCGCATTTCCTCTTGGACCGATTGCACGTTCAATTTCAGGTACAAAGTAGTTCAGTGCGTTCAAAACGAGGCTTGCAGGGGCACTGTCTACCTTGCCGGAGTCATCAGTTCTCCATCTGCTAAGTACTATCTTAAATAATTACTCTGCCGCCTTGACTCTGACCAGCAAATCCTTACTCAGGCTGCGAGTTAGGGTTCAAAGAAACAAGTGTGTATGCGGGGCCCAGCGCCCGGAGATGCCCGGAGATAACTCCAATGCGGAAACCCCCGAGTGGCGCTGGGCAGGATCAGATCGGATCTGACATCGGCCGAAGCGTCATGGACAGTTTTATCCGAGCGCCGAGTCCGAAGCATCTATGATCTGAGGGCTGCCTACGCCGCATGGATAAACCCTGGGGCCTGCGAGAACCACCGAGGTCTCTGGTCCGAAAAGCTTAGCTTGCTTGGCTACCCAGCACCGACCCTATATAATGGATGGACCCCTCCCGGAAGTCTTCGCCAGAATGGACTCCAAGCTCTCGAGTAACAGTCATACAAAAACAACACACAACAACCAGGACTAGGCAACCATGCCCGATATAAAAAAGGTACCCAGCCCACCACCCCTCCTATATACCATCCCACATTCCAGTTGACATCTAACGAATGCCAGGCCATAATCCTCGGCACCGGCCCAACCGGCCTCGCGACCTCGCTCCTCCTACACAACCGAAACAACATATCCGTAACAATCTACGAGCTCCGCTCCGGGCCAGCGACAATCGGCGGCGCAATCGGGATCCCGAGTAACGGGACGCGCCTACTTAGTCGTCTAGACGGGGATGGGAAGATCTACGCCGCCCTAGCAGAGAAGGCACCTATCATCCCGAAACTGATCATGCACTCGGCCAGTAAGGGCTCTGTCCTCGGGGAGACGGATTGGACAGAGTATACCGAACGGGAGACCGGGTTCGGGTATATGCGTGTGAAGCGGACGGATCTTACGGATGTTTTACTCGACGCTGTTCGCGAGAGGGATATCGATGTGCACTTTGGGAAGAGGGTTGTGTCGATCCACGACGATGAACAAGCTAACCCCGATGGGAAGATCACTGTTACATTCGACGACGGCACACACGACACTGCAGACATGCTCATCGGCGCAGACGGGATCCATTCCGCCGTGAGGAATCTGTATGTCGACCCCGCGGTGAGAGAGGAGTACACGGGGATCGCGGCGACCTTTTCGAGTGTAAAGACCGAATCGCTGCCAGCTGATCTCCGCCCCAAGGAGATGGGTATGCACAGCGTCCTCACGACGCAGGGGCTCTTCGCTGTAATCCCCTGCACGCCATCCGGCGACGAGCTCTTCTGGTTCTTCTCGCGCGAGACGCCGCTTCCTACCCACTCTTCTACTTCTACTTCCACACTCACAGCACCACCGGATTCCGAATCCGTCCCCGACACCCGCGACGGCTGGGAAATGCGCCGCCGCGAGGAAGTCTCCTCCTTCAAGGCCATCCTCCTCGACACCGTCTCCGAAGTCACCGGCCACTGGGGCGCGGTCCTCCGCGCCATAATCGACGAAACAGACTCGATCCAGTTCTTCCCCGTGCACCGCCTCCCCTCCGGAATCCGCTGGACGCGCGGGCGATGCATCCTCCTCGGCGACGCTGCGCACGCGATGCCGCCGCATGCGGGGCAGGGCGTTTCGACGGCGTTGGAGGATGCGTTTGCACTATCTAGATTGTTGGAGCGGAAGAAGGACGCGACGCTGGAAGATGTGTGGGCGGCGTATGAGGGGGTGCGGCGGCCGCGGGTCGAGGCGATTACGGGCAAGTCGGAGAGTAATCGGAAGATTCGGAGGCGGACGGGGCCGTGGGGGCTTTGGGTGAAGGAAGTCGGCATTATGGTGGGGTTCTGGGTGTATTGGGCTCTTGAGCTGGGAAGCTGGGGGATTGGACAGGGGTATATTGTTTATGACATTGAGAAGGAAATATAGAGAGATAGAGACCGAAAGAGGGTAGAGAGAGGGGGATAGTAGATACATAGACAGACAAGGAAAAGAGGAAAGAAAGTAAAGAGTGAGAAACCCGAAAAGACAAAGCTAACCAACCAACCCAACATGAAACACATCCACATCAAGTCTCAAAATCAGAATCAACCACAAACCCGCCGAAAGATATCCTGCGTATGCTTCCACACAACGGGCCCAATCCTCTTCTCCCGATACAGCCCGAGAACATTCTGATTCCCCCTCGGCTCGCCATCCCAACTAACAAGATACGGCCTCCCGGACCCCTCGCCGATCGCGCGAGCCGCCGGCACACCCGTCGCCGCATACAAGTGTCTCTCCCCGCAATCCTCCAGCGGGACCGTCCACGGCCTCGCGATGAAGAAGAGCACGTTCATAAGGAACTGCGTGATGGGGTTAAAATCCCGAAAGACGCCCGTCTTAACGACACCGGGGTACGTATGCACGAAGGAGATGCCCGGATTTGCCCTGGCGAGTTCCTCCAGGGACAGGGACGTCATGGTGATTGCGTGCTTCGCGCAGTTCTTCAGCGAGTAGTTCTCCGTTAGCGCGAGGTCCTCGAGGATCAGCGGGCCTTCGCCGCCGGCTTCGAGGACCGACACTACGGACGCGAGGCCGCGGCTTTTGCCCGCGACCAGGCCGTGCAGCCAGGTTCCGGCGGAGATGAGCTGCGGGAGGAGGTTGGAGATGAAGCGCATGCGCGCGTAGTAGTGCAGGGTGAGCTTCTTGTCGAGGCCCTCGGAGGTTTCTGGCAGCCATTATTAGCCCAACGGTCGATAGTCGCGATGCAATGGCCGATCGGAAAAAACAAAAACAGAATAACACACGATGAAATGCACAACATGCACTCGAAAATCAATAAATCAGATGCAAAACATAATCATAAACAGAACATACCATCCCTCCCCTTGGTCGTAAAAATCCCCGAACTCAGCACGAGGACATTGATCTTATCCTCCTTGGCCTGGATCGCCCTGCACGCCTCGTCGACGCGGCGAAGCAGCGACACGTCGCATGGCACGAAACTCACCCGACTCTGCGGATTCAGCGCCTGCAACTCTTCAACAATCCTCGCGGCCTGCACCTCATTCCGTCCGATGAGATACACGACGGGCGCGATGGCATATTTCACAAAGGAGCGTGCGGTCGCTTCGCCGATGCCGCTTGTTCCGCCGACTGTCGCATCAGCTGTTAGCTCTCTCTCTCTCTCCTCTCTCTCTCTCTCGAATGAACTTGGGGGAATGCAGGGGCGGAGCGGAGCGCACCAAAAACACCGACGAGGCCGGGCCCGTAATCTGTCAGGCCGGCGTTGCTCTGCTTGACGGCGTCGAGCGAGACCATCGTTGCGGTCGGTCTTGCGGTCGCGCGTGCAGGTTTTTGTTGGTTGATGTGGGGAATTCTTCAGGCTTCGGCGGCGACGAGGGTTGGGCCTGCGCCGCGCGTGGGCGAATGGGATCGGCGCGCCCGGGGGTTTGCTGCAGGGCGCTCGATCTGGTAAGGCAAATGCCGATCGTTTACTGTTGGGACATAGTACTATGATGACAGTTCGGAGGGCCGTTCGGGGGCATCTCCGAGATTGACTTTTCGGTCGCAACTTTGAAGCCCTAATCGTGATGCGCAGAGTGATTTCTCCCCTTGATTGATGGCTTTGGGCCCTAAGATCCTCCCCGTGCGCACCACCCAGGTAGCCCCTTCCCAACCACAACCCACCGCAGCCATTCTCTTTTTCCATCTGAAGAGATCACGGCAGTATTAGATGCAGATTTACTAGGTACCTTGATTGAAATAGTCTATTGGGAATAACACGTCTACTCCGACTCAGCTCAGATATCACTCGTTATAGTTGAAAAAGAAACCCAACCAGTCCGCATCACCCTCTGGCATATCAAAGTCCAAAAATTCAAGCACGGACGAGCCCATCGCGTTATACGAGACAGCTGGATCTGCATTGGCCCGATCGCGGATATTATCATACAGGATCTCGATCCTCCGACCACTCCGCAGAGCACCGGCGTCAAAGGGCCCCATGCGCGCGAAGAGCTCCAGCGCCTTTTTGATATACTCCTCACACCATCCCGTCTCCGCACCAGCTCTGTCGGAAACGAGGGCCAGGACTAGCACGAGACAGATTTGATAAAGATGCCACGCGTCATTCCAGGTTAGGAAGTGGTTCGGGAACCAGTCTTGCGCGATCATGTCGATGCCGTCGCGGGCTAGTTCTACGCACTTGGCTGCATGGCGTGTCTGCGGCTGTCGACTTCCATCGGACCAGGGTCTTTGGTGGAGTGCGGCACTCAAGAGGTACGGCCGGTAGAGGGCTAATCGGGTTGTTATGTATCGGCATCGGAGTAGCCCTCGCGCAACACGGAGATTGGGCGGGCAGTGATCCTTATTGGCGAGGAACATGTGGAGTGTGTCTTGCCATTCTAGAAGCTCGCGATCAAACTCGCTGATCTCGTCCGTGGTTATCACGGGTGTCTGGGCGAGTCTCTCCTGGATGCGTGCGGCGATCTTGCAGAATTGTTCGCTTGCGGCGAGGGATATCGTTCCGTAGTCCTAGCCAAAAAGGGTCAGAAATGGTCCAGGTCGGACATGATGAGGTATGTGTTAAATACCAAACTGGCCAACGAGGATGTCGACGATGTAAACACCGTCGCTGGGCTCCAACATCCCAATCCCGGCCGGCCTAATGTTGCAGCGCCCCATGTATCCAAGCAGAAAATCGACCACCAGGTCCGGACGCGCGTCATGATCGACCCTCGGGCTTCTTGCGTAATTTCACGGTCACCATATTTGGGTATCCGCGCTCGATGTAGACCCATCGCAACGGCCATCCGAATTGTCGCACCGATGATCGCACTGGCTGTGTTGGGTTTGTTCAAATAATGAAGGAGATACCCGCCGTAGAGCGCTAGAGCCTGGACAGTATACAGATGACCCGACCCCAGAGACGATAAGCTGAGGTGGGATAAGGCTCGCCTGTAAAGAAAGTGACGCTTGTTAAACTGCCCCGTATCCGACGCAAAGCAGCCCATGGCAAGAACCATATTGAACAACGCCAGCCATGAACTCGCGTAGTTACCTGAGACACCTCCCTCGGTATACCGCTGTCGGAAGTCGAGCTCATCAACCATTGGGGTGACATGGTGCACATGCGCAAAGTAGGCGTTGATCATGGATATTTCATCGATACCCGATGACTCGGGGCTTTCATGCTCATGGACAGTCAAGGATTTCCACGCCTCGGGGCTGGTGGGGACGGCCTGGCGGACGCGAGGCGATAAATGAGCAATGACCCGTAGTATTGTCGGCACGGACGAAAAGCCAAGATACGAAGCATTAACAGGAGTGAGCGAGTCGAGCGACACGGCAAGACCGTTGATGTCGTCTGCAACACGCGATCCGTCGGAATCCGCGTCGGAGACCTCGTCCCAGGTAAAGTCTCGCTCGGGCGGGGGTTCCAAGTCTCGAAGATCGTTCTCGGGTCTTTCCTCCAAGCTCGTCGTAATTGACGATTGCAACATGGCTTGCGCCCTGGCTACTAGAGCAGACCGGGACATGGCTGCAAGTTCGTCGAGGGACACCGATGGGAACAGAGTCTCGATGATTCTGTGCGATTTGGCATGAGCGTCAGAGAGCTCGGCATGAGACCTGCGTTTTTTAGTCTTGGTCACTAGACAAGGTCCATAGGGCCCTGGAAGGTACCTCCACGATACATTACGCCTGGCCTTCCGGGGAGGATAGTGGCAGAGGTGCGGCACCTGGTAATAGGCGCATTGCCGACAAGGCGTCGCTAGGCCATCACATCGGATACGACGGCGGCGGCATTCTGCACAGGACGAAGTAGCTCGCCCAGGGGTCCGACTCGTGCGCGTTAGCGGATCCATTCGTGGTCAAAGATAAGAGCTCGTGGCCCGGGGGATGGAGAAGTTCTCCTGCGCAGGAAAAAACGGAAGCCCGGCACTTTGCGGGGTAATGGCCTGGAGTGGAGATCCCCCGGTCAAGCTCTCGCAACGCCGCCATCGCACCGAACCTCCGAGTGATGGCAATGACATCGATGTCTAATCTAGTTTATGGGGTCTGACTGAAAGACCTGGTGCCACAGTCGAGGGATTTCGATGGCGAAAGTGTTGGTGGAGAGGCGGAGCTCCGCGACGCACGAGGGTGTGGGCAGGTGTCCCGGATGCAGTCCATCGCTACTTCCCAAACATCCCTCTGAACATCAAACCAGTCACCCTGATTCTGAAGGACCGGGGACCATGATCGGATGTCCGGCCTTGGTTCTCAAGCATGTTACCCCAGAATCTACTGAAGGTGACAGCACTAGGGCGATAGAAGAGCCGAAGCTAGCACGGGGGTTCGATATCCCGTCCTAGTATGTAGATCGCACGACGCCTTGGACAAATCCGACAAAGTGACGTTCGTCCGAATCGTCCTCCGTTCTCGAAGAGGATAGGATCAGCTCAACGCGTAACTCGTCGACTGTACGAGCAGTGGATATCGGGTGCGGACCAATAAGAATGAATTTGTTATGCCCTGCCATGTCGGATGTTTCAAGTCACACCGGAGAACCGTTTAGTTCTTGTAAACGTTGATGTATATGTGCATGTAAATGGATATTCACCTGTTGAAAACCATCTATATCCAAATTCCAATTCCAAGAAAACACGTACGAGTGGAGTCTAGGGCACGTTTGACCACAGCGATATTTGGATTGTTGAATTCTGCTATATTGTACACGATAAATGACATACTTATTGGGGTTGGATGTGCCCTGCCCCCAGCAAGTAGAATCTAACTACTCGCATCAACCTTCCCAGTACTCGCCTTGCGCGGGTTCTTCGCTTCAAATACCGCATCCAGCTCCTCGAGTGTCCGTCCCTTGGTCTCGACAAAGAAGAAGTAGATAAATGCGCACTCGAATAGATCCCAGAAGACGAAGAAGACGTAGCTGCATAATGTCAGTACATAAAACTAGTCTGTGTGGAGGCTTTACTCACAACCAGTACCGAATATTCTCCATCGCAATCGGCGCAGCAAACGTGTTCACGAAACTAGCGCACCCCGCTGTGATCTGAAAGACCATCATTCCGTTTGCGCGCATGTCATCTAGAGAAAAAAAAGTAACAGTCAGCATCTCGTAGCAACTCAAGCAATACAGGAGATGGAGAGGAGAAAGGACTTACTAGCCAACACCTCCGCAGGGTAAATCGGCTGCATCGGCGTGAACGCCGCGGCGAAGACGACTCCAAAGATGAAGATGAACGCGATACTGGCCGAGCTCGAGGACACGCTGCCACTTTGCTCGTACGCGGCGGTCGTACCAGCGACGATGGCTAATGCGACTGACATGCCGAGGCAGGAGCCCATAAGCATCTTGCGGCGGCCGACGATGTCGTGGAAGCGGGCTGATATCCCGGGTTAGACAGGTAACATGCAGCAGTATAGATAACGGGGGGTCTCACCTCCGCTAGTCGCCGCAATCCAACCTGTCACCGCGTAGATTGCATTCAACAGCAGAACCATATTCGTCTCTGTAATCCCGACATTCTCTACCATGATAGGCAGATAGTAGCTGACCACGTTATTTCCACTAAACTGACCAAACCAGCCCATGGTGATAACCAGCATCACACGATACAGTCGAGCACGAGACTTGAACAGGCTTCGAAGGTCAAAGCACGCCCATGCGGATCGGGAGCGGACTTCTGCGAGGGAGCCTTCGATTTCCTGCATTTCCACGGCGACGATGGGATGGTCTGCATCACCGTTTGCGTGGTGCTTGATGATGAATGCTCGGGCTTCCTCGATTTTTCCATGTGCAATTTGCCAGCGGGGGCTTTCGGGGAGGAACCAGCTGCCCAGGCAGGCGAGGCCGGGGCAGAGGATCTGTAGCCAGAGGGGGAGGCGCCATTTGATGTTTCCTGATAGGTGGATGTTGGCTCCGTACATAGCTGTCGATGGTTAGTTGACGTTTTCCAGATGGAAAAAAATGCCTTACTAAATGTAGCAATAATGCTGCCAACATAGTAGAGGGTATTATATATGCCAGCAACCGTAGCACGATGAAGAGGCGGCGCAATCTCAACGAGAAGCATCGGAGCCGCAACGCAACAGATGGTCGAGAAGAAGCTCAAGAGGAACCTAGCTGCGATAAACGCCGGCATGGTCGGTGCAAGGGCCGTGAAGACGGCAGAGCAACAGACGAGGAACGTCGTGGCACGCAGAGTCATCCGGCGTCCACAGACGTCGTTTACCCAGACGAAGAGGGCACCTGCCACCTGGCCGATGTTGAAGATGGAAAAGACCAGGCCCGTCGCGGATGCGCCGCCGGTGTTGTAGTAGGATTGGTACTCGGGGAGGACGTTGATTGAGCCCATCAAGGAGCCGTCGTATCCTATAGAAATGATATATCAGCGGGAATCCTCGTAGACGCAGATTCAACGTACCATTCATAGTAGAGCACAGATAGATGATCAAGCAGGCTCCGTAGAGCTGGACATGACCTCGACCCCAGGGGTTCGGGGTATCGCCCAGAGCATCGACGGTACGCACCATAGCCCCTGCCTGAATATCTCGTTCGTCCTTCTCCATGTTGAGTTCCTCGTCATGGCTAAAACCAGGATGGGGCTCGGACGGGACTTTGTTGGACATGATAACGCAGGCAGTGCAAACTGGAGGATGGAGAGGGTGTCACGTTGCCGATCCAAGCCGGGACACTGGTCCATATTTATACTCTACACACCAATTGACGTCGTTCAGATTGTGGAGAAAGGGCGAGGAGAAGTTGAGATGTGGTCCCCAATACGTACTCCGTACTCCGATCTGGGGGCCGCCAAGACGCTGCCTCGTAACGCCGGCCTAGCGCCCCCGTTTAGGGCGGGAACAGGCGGACCTGCCCCATTGGGCCATAATCCATGAGGACATTCAGGTCCGACACGGGGTTTCGAAACAGCGAGATCATGCAGCCAGTATCTTGTCTTGTGCGGGGACAGCATTCGCAATGTATTTAACTAAAGACTGTCGCGGCCTATCCTTGCCAGTCGAGCATCGGAGAGCCATCTTCAACTACAGTTCCAGGATTGCACCATGGCCGCTGCTCAAAGAACGACCCTCGAAGCCGGATGGAGCTTCAAGCGAACCGACGAGGGAGACGATACATGGGCGCCGGTAGCTCGTGTCCCGACCGTCGTGCACATGGACCTGCTGGACAACAAGAAGTGAGCGTCTTTCCGTTCACAACGTCTCACCCACTAACCTGGGAAACCTACAGAATCCCCGACCCCTTCATCGGCACCAACGAGCTCGACGTCGAATGGATCGGCGAGCACTCCTGGACATACCAGACAACATTCACCGTCCCGAGTATTCCCCAAGGCGCATCCATCTATCTCCTCTTTGATGGCCTAGACACGTTCGCAAACGTGCGGGTGAATGATGTACCGATCCTCAGGTCCGACAATATGTTCCTGAGCCATCGCGTGCCGGTTACAAATCTGCTCTACCCATCGGGACAGAACCATCTCGTGATTCAGTTTGACAGCGCCCTTTTGCGCGGTAGAGAGCTTGTCAAGGATCATCCCGAGCATCGCTTCCTTGCGCATAATGGCGAAGTAGGGAGATTAGGTGTGCGCAAAGCACAGTATCACTGGGTAAATACACTTCCCTCCAGTATCTGTTCTATTAATTGAGCGTTACTGACAATCAAACCTAGGGCTGGGATTGGGGACCTGTACTCATGACCGCCGGCCCATTCCGGCCAGTACGGCTTGAAGTCTCGTTCGCGTATGTCGATTTTGCAAAAGTGGACTACGAGTTGTCGGATTCACTGGATGCCGTCACGGGTACAGTATCGGTTGATGTTAAGGGTGCCGCGGACGAGGTGGCCCTTTCCTTCTTATACAATGGCGCCGAAGTGTACAGCCAGCGCGCAGCTGTCGCTGCTGATGGTCCCACTGCTGTAAACTTTAAACTAGGTAAGATTATACATGTTCTAGTCACACCTAATAGGGCTGACATGACCAGAGAACGTGCACCTCTGGTATCCCTCCGGCTACGGCGAGCAGGCACTATACGACGTCGTCGTCCATGCTCTCAAAGACGGGAAAGCCCTCGACACATGGCAGAAGAAGACTGGTTTTCGGCGAAGCGAGCTAATCCAGAAAAAGGACACATACGGCGAGTCATTCTACTTCCGCATAAATAACATCGACATCTTCTGTGGAGGATCATGCTGGATCCCAGCGGACAATTTCCTGCCCAGGATTACACCCGACAACTACAGACGCTGGCTTGAGCTTATGATCGAGGGAAATCAAATAATGACAAGGTGCGTTGAACCACTTTCTGGTCTCCGACTCGTTCACTCTAATCTAAAATGGTGCGTAGAGTCTGGGGCGGCGGCATCTACGAAGACCCTGCCTTCTACGCCACCTGCGACGAACTCGGCATTCTCGTCTGGCAGGACTTTATGTTCGCCTGCGGTAGCTATCCCACCTGGCCCAGCCTGCGGGACTCCGTCCGCGAAGAAGCGAAGCAGAATATCCGTCGGCTTCGCCACCATCCCTCGATTATCCTCTGGGCTGGCAACAACGAGGACTACCAGATCCAGGAAGAGTATAAGCTCGATTACGACTATGAGAACAAGGACACCGAGTCGTGGCTCAGGGGGTCATTCCCTGCGAGGTATTACTATGAGCATCTACTACCAGCGGTCATGAAGGAGGAAGCACCTGCAGTGGCATACTGGCCTAGTTCGCCCTTTTCCGGTGGAAAGAATACGTATGATCTCACTGTCGGCGATGTACACCAGTGGAACGGTAAGCAGTGCATTTCTATCTCTTCCTCTATCCCGTTCCACCACCGGACCCATGGTAATGGCAGATTCTAGTATGGCACGGTACCCAAGAGAAATACCAACGGTACGACCAAATCGGCGGCCGCTTCAACAGCGAGTTCGGCCTCGCCTCTTTCCCCGTCCTCGAAACTGTCCAGGGAATGGTTATCAGACCGCAAGACCTCTATCCCCAATCGCGCGTCCTCGACTTCCATAATAAGGCTGATGGGCATGAGAGGCGGATTGCTACATATATTGCAGAGAATTTCCGGATCGTTCCTGGTCTCGAGGTTAGTCTCCCCCCTAATAATTTACAACCATTTCCCCTTCAATGGAGCTATTTTGACCCTGACCAATGTTAACAATAATTGCAGTCCTGGATATACCTGACGCAACTCTCCCACAGCGAAGCCATGGTCTACGCATACCGCGGCTGGCGCCGCCAATGGGGCGAGGAGCGGCGGTGCGGCGGCGCACTGGTCTGGCAGATGAACGACTGCTGGCCTGCAAGTTCGTGGGCGATAGTCGACTACTACCTCCGCCGGAAACCTGCCTTCTACACGGTTAAGCGGGCGCTGCAGCCGCTTGTGGTTGGAGTCCAGCGCGAGCACCATGATTGGAGTGTGTGTCATGCACGGCCGGCCAAGGTATCGAAGTACACTGTCTGGGTTGCTAGTTCGCTGAGAGAGGAACCAAAGGTCAATCTCGAACTGCGGTTTGTATCCATTGACACGGGGAAGGACATCAAGTCGCCAATTTTAAAAACAGGCCTCACTGTTCCGGACAATGGTTCTGTAACCGTGATCACGGGTGAGATTGACAATCGCACCGAGGAGCCGCATGTCCTGGCTGCGCGCATCATTCGGAACGGAGACGTTGTCTCGCGGGACGTGGACTGGCCGCAGCCATTCAAGTACCTCTCTTTCGAGGGCCGGGGAGTACAGGTCAAGGCGCGTGCGGGATCCTACGAGGTTTCCGTTGAGAGGCCGACGAAGGGAGTTGTTTTCGAGGAGGTTGATGGCGTTGTCCTGAGTGATAATTGCTTGGATGTTATCCCGGGAGATCCGCAGGTTGTTAGGGTTAATGGCGGCGCGGTGGGTGCTGGGGTCAAGTTCCATTACCTGGGGATGGATGAGAATTAAAGCAAAGTATATAGACTATAGTCAGCCATGGACTGTACGCATGGCTCGCATAGAGGGAATTTAAGAATATACACTAACTAACTCCGCAAGGAACCCGACTTTGACCATACAATGTAGAGTAACTTGGTTTAGCTTATAGACATAACTATACCTAGCTACTTCACGGCTGAGAGTTCCAGTAGTAATCTGACCTAGGTATATTTTAATACATACCTTGCTGGTATAGCTTGTGTATGTTATAAGCTTCACCAGTGTACAGGGCTAAATCTAAATAATATAAGGCCACTTACAATAAGCCCTAAAAGAATTATCCCAGCTGGTCTAGCCAATAGGCCAAGACTATGATTGGATCTGATTTACACTTACTTTTAAAAGTAGCCGTCCATAAACTACTTTTTAGAATACAGGCTACTATCACCTTGGATATATGGAGTTTGAGCGTAGTATTAATACCAGTCATCCAACCCCTGTCCATTGCTGCTGACTCTATAACGTTTAAACAATCGGAGACTGCGAGCTAGAGCTTAGAATAGTCATGCCACACCCTGCGTTTTTCCATTTCCAGTCCTCTAGTGGAGCGTGCATTGCCTGAAATTCATACAAGCAGATGACACACCAGAGATTAGAAAACCCACCGGAATCCTGTTCCACATAAATATCATAGATGCGTGGCTCTATCAAGAGACTGAGACACACCTAGCTCAACAGTCCCCTCACAGTCGTCTCGAAATCCTCCGGTTCCCTGCCCAGTATCTCCCCCAGCAGAGGCGAAACCACCGCCGTTTCCCCTCGCCTGAACGCCTCCCAGCACGACGTATAATCCTTCAACAGATTGACTCCGCGATACCAATATTTCTCCTTGAAGGGTAACTCCGCATACACATCAGCAGAAACCTCCTTAATCCGCACATCCCTCCCCGTAACCCGCGAGAGAATCTCAACCGTCTCCCTGAGCGAAACCGCCTTCGGGCCCGAGAACAACACGACGTTATTCACCCAGCGAAAACCATCAGGATCTCCAACATACGAAACAATCATCTTGGCAGTCGCCTCACCAAGCTCATCCGTCTTCGCCCACGCGATCCCAGGCCCCGAGCCCGAATGCGGGATGGTGATTTCCGACACGGGCTTGGCGACGTCGAACCATGCCGTGTATACCGGTAACGACTCGCTGTATAATCCCTCGCGGATGGCTGTGTATGTAGTAGGACTCGTGGTTTGGTCTTGCGTGTTGAGTGTAGAGGAGAGGTATTCCTCTGTCAGGAGGTGGGCGCCCATGACGCTCGCGACGCTCGTTGGTTCGAGGTTTCCGCCGAATGCGAGAGATGAGTAGAAGATGTGCCTGACGGCGCTGTTGCGCGCGGCGGTTATGGCGGCTTTGTGTGCCTGTATAGCGCGCAGCGCGGCTTAGTATTGCACGAGAAATCCATATGCGTAGCTAGCGGGCTCTAGAGGGACAGGGAGTGTAGGCTAGCGCATACATACCTCAAACCGATACTCAACTTCTATTGACGCATACGAAACCAACATCAACGTGTGCACACCATCAAAGGCCCCCGCTAGGGTGGTCGGGTCATCATAATCAGCGTGTCGGATCGTTGCGCCGGCGCGCGAGAGATGCTCCAGCTTCGCAGGGTGTCGGGCGATGAGGATGAGTTGCGATGCTGGGACTAATTTGAGGAGGTGGTTGATGATGCTTGTTGCTAGGGCGCCGGAGGCGGGGAATATGCCTATTTTGTGCATTTTTCCTCGTGTGGTTTTGCAGGGGAGGAAAGGTTGTGCGGAGGAGGATGTTCTGGGGAGCTTAATCTGATGAAAATAGGTCAGAGAAGTTGCGAGCCACGAGAGATTTCAATGCCCTGCTAGAATTACCTGTTTTCTCACCTCATTGATACTCTAGATAGTATTATCAAAACCAAAACCGGCAGGAATGCTATGACAGGTTGCATATGAAGCTTAGTTGGTTCATTGATCATGGATACGTCCTCCCCTCCTCACAGACAACGCGAAAGACCTCCTCCGTATGCTCCGCGACCTTCTCAACCGCCCCCTCGGACCTCACCTTGTCAAGCTTCTTATTCTGCGGGAAAGCCTCCCCATCCCAACTAACCCAATACGACCCGTTCCCCCTCGTCCCATCACTGCCCACCACAACATCATTCTCAGCTTTCCCCTCACTCCTAGCAGGAAACCGCCCACTCGTTGCCGCAAACAAATGCCTCTCCCCACTCTCCTCAATCGGCAACATAAACGGGCGAAATATAACAGACGCCACCGCCGACGCAATGGGATACTCGCGTAGCACCCCCGTGTTCACACCGGATGGATACGCGTGCACGAAGGACGTATCCGGGAACTTCTGCGCGAGCCCCTCGAGGGAGAAGTCGCCCATGAGACTTGCGTGCGCGCCGCATCGGTTTAGTGTAAATGTGTTCTTGAGGCTGAGGTCGGAATAGTCGAGTTTCCCGGCTCCGCCGAGGCGCACGGCGACGTGTGGATCGAGGACGGAGACGACGCGGGATAAGCTGTCCCCTCCCTGATCTTTTGCAGCGGCAGTTAAAAGAGGGAGCAACTTCGAAATAAATCGCATCCGCGCATAATAATGCAGGACGAATTTCCGATCTAACCCTTCAGCCGTCTCGTCCCGTCCCTTCCACGTTAGATAACCCGGCGTCATAAACAAGAGATTCAACTTGTCCTCTCTAGCGGCAATATCCGCGCAGACGGAATCCACATTCTTTAGCAATGAAATGTCACTTTTCAGGAATGTGGGCGACGCAGAGGGATTGATGGATTTGATAGTCCTGATTGCGTCATCGGCGGCGGGTTGGCTGCGGCCGATCAGGTAGATTTTGGGGGAGATAGTATGCCGGGCCAGTGCAAGCGCTGTGCTGAGGGCGATGCCTGATGTGCCGCCGACTGGTAGTAAAGGTTAGTCATTGTCGGTGTGGGTGTGTTGGCGGCGGTTATTTCGTACCGAAGACTGCGACGAGGCCTGGAGCGAGAGTGGATTGTAGCGTCGCGTTGTGCGCTTTGACGGCGTTGAGCGCCACCATGTTGTCTTCTGGTGATGAAGTGGTGATTATTTGAAGTGTTCAGGTATGTATGTAGACCAGACAGATAAATTGACGGAGTCGATCTCTGAGAATTAGTAGGTTGAGTGAAGATATTGTACAATGGGTATACAGATTATGTTGGAGAGAAGATAATCCAAATGGCGTCACACGAGCAGGCAAAGCCCGGTTTATAAGGCCCCCATTCTTAACGCCGCCAGCAGCTTAACCCCGCCAGGGGGTCGAGCTTGATCTGATCTGGCCAATCATATTCCCACGATCTGTGGCTGACGGGCTCCACCCCTTGCGGCTGACGAGAGCCTCGTGGATTCAGAAGCTGACAGGGACATTGTCAGGTGGTTTCCATCGTATTTCATTCTTTGGAGGCTCGGGACCCTATGGCAAAGGAAAAGCAGCCATCAAGTTTTATTCAAGATGCAATGCCCAGCGAAACTGTTGGACTTGGCAAGAGTATACAGGTTGACAAGCAAAACACTAGAATTATACACACTATATGTACAATCACAAGTGCAGTTGAAAAGCCCTCCGCCCACTACGATGCCTAGTATCTGGGAATCTAGTTCCTTTGCCTTTACAGGAGGCTGTAGTACGCATGGTTTCTTTCGTGTCATTTAGCTATATCTAGCAGATCCCCGCTAGATAGATTCTTCCTGACTACAAACATGTATCTGCCCGAGTCGAATTCTCTCCTCGAGCCTCACTGCTCTGTCAGCTATGTTGACGCAATAATCCCTAGTCCTCCTTAACATAATACGCCTCAGGAATAAGCTTAGTCCGAACATGGGAGCCCGGCCGCTGAGAAACGGCCCTCTACGCTATCCCCTCAATAAACGCGGGCGGCATCTTGTCCGTCCACATATCGACGAGCATTGCGCGAATCGGCGCACCGTCATCCGTATGCTGGTATAGGTAGTCAATGACGCTGGCCGCAAAGCAAACCACCCCACGCCTCGAGTTGGCGTTAAGCTCTCCGATTCGTGTAACCATAGCGTCAATGACCTTGTTCTGGAACTTGGGATCCAAGACCTTGGCGCCAAAGACGTAGGCCTTCGCTAGATCAAGGTCTTCGGGGGTTGGGATTCCGAGGACCTCTGGGAGAGTCTCACGGTAGAGCCAATGGACATAGCTATTAATAGTCGTGCAATCCTCGGTTTGGAAAGAGATGGTGCGCTCCTGCAATTCGGTCCGTGGGCCGGAGAGGGCGTTTTCGAAGAAGGGCGACGCCGCGCGGAGGAGGTCCTCGGGGACGGTGAAGTATATGTTTGGGTCCTTGTCCAGTCTGAGCGTGACTGTCGGTTTCCTAAATCCCGCTTGGTTAGTGCGAGGTTGACAATATTGAAGACAAGCGGCTTACAGGTTCGCAGCGTACTTCGGGGATAAGACGAACGTTGGATGTGAATAATAATTCATAAACATGACATGGGTTGTTGAGGACAATTGAATCGATGCTTGGATGAATCCTGAGCGGAATTTGGGCTCCTGTAACAGCCAACAGTTCATCAGCGTCACCTGGGCCATTGGGGCGGCTTTATGGACCGAAGGCTGTCTGGATGTATGGGTCGCTCCGCTCCCTCAGTCCACCACACTCCTTCCAAACTAGGTTTCCATCCGACCATTCAAGGTTTCAATTTCCCAGCAACGTTCCGTGGTGAGAAAATGACTCGTTCACCGCTATAGGCCAGCGTGATGTCTGTTCCCGACATGGGAAACACTAAAGAAGGCTCGTGATTATTGGCGGAAGCTCAGGTGCGCGATTTAGGTAACTGTAGGATAATGTGGATCCTCTAGAAGCCACTGAAAAAGAATCAGGGTACTATGTAGGTTGGCCGGCTACCATGTATATGTGCTCTTGCGTGTGTTGCCTGACAATGCTATCTTGTCCTTGGCATCCTTGGTGTGGCTCCTGAGTATCTTGACGGGTCATATTTATCTCGAGTTGGCGGAATGAATACATACGAGGATAATGAAAAACTATTGCGAAGCTTATAACATAGCCAAACAGCGCGAGGAATCCACGGCTGTGTACTGGGATCTCCAGGGACAGAACGAGGGCTACATCAACCCATGCTATGATACAACTTGGGATTTAGCCTGGTCAGATGGCTGTCCTTCGGCCGCCAGGCAAGACAGCTAGAAGCAACCCCTAGAACAAATGCGTGCGGTAGTAGATCCCTCCCGTTCGCCAGCAACGAAGGCCGTGCGTAATTCATGCATATATCCACAAACAGCTTGCGGATCGGTGCCTCTTCGTCCGTGTGCTCGTAGACGTAGTTGATTACGCTGACCTGCGGATACGCCCGGTTGGAATGACTATCGTAGGTTGTACTCTTTTCGGCCAGAGCATCGATAGTGGCGTTCTGGAATTTGACGTCCAATATTTTATCTGCAAACACATATGCCCGGGCGAGGTCCAGGTATTCACTGCTCGAGCAGCGCAACACGCTAATGGAGCCAGAATACAGCCAGGAGACGTAGATTCCGACTGTCGTGGAATCGTCGGCTGGGAGGTGGATTCGGCGTGTTTGAGCCTCTTTCCAGAAGCCTGATAGGGCGCTGTCGAAGAAGGGAGATGCGCTACGGAGGAGATCTTCGGGGACGTTGTAGGTTTGGTCTCCGTCCCCAGGGATGATGATAACCTCTGGACCAGGAAGCCTTCATCCGATCAGTAAAAGTAAAAGCTAGGGAGAAATGTGTCTTACTGGAAGTCACCAATGGCTGGCTCCCCGATGCGTCTTGGAGGCATAGCTGGAATCGTTGGTAGTCACTTGCGGTTGAATGATTTAGTTGAGGAATTCTTTACGGAATGTATGCATTTAAGGACCATGGCTAAGTCACATCATTGCCACTACTTTAGAGGCTAGTATGTGGACGCGTAATACCCTCGTCCCTGCCACTCCCTTTGAAAGTTGGGTTATCACGCCACGGTTGCCGGAAACTCTACTTTCTCTACTTTGCTTGGTTGTTTTCTCCCGTCCACTAATGGATGAATGAATGAGCTGATTATCCCGGGCCTGTTAACTTGGTTTCGCTACGTCAGACCATAATGGACAACCCATAATCTATTCTGAATTGATGGGCAGCTTGTTACAAATGGAATCAACACATCTGTTCTATCGTGGCTATAGAGTGGCTACTGTAGAAGAGGACTGTAGACGAAAAAGGAAAGACTGGTTATTTGATAAAGTCACTCTGTAATGAAATACATGAAGAGATCAGATGATTGCTTGATAAGAGGTTGGCTGCCTGCATCAAAAGGTCCGGGATCCATTGAAGAGGTTTTATGGGGGTCCTTCACCAGCCCTTCGTTCCTTCCACAACACTGGGCACTACCCTACAACGGCTCGATGCGTCTACCGAACGAGCGAAACTACTAGAAATCACGTGTGTCACTCTCTCATGTTGTCTGTTCCGGATATGTCTGAATCTGCTGTATGGGGACTAGATCCGGCGTGTCCTCTCCTCCTGTGCATCTATACGCATACATTGAGCAGTTAGATACAAGCCCTATTCACTCCTTAGCTGCTCATCCCGACTGATTCTGGCCGGAAGTATGGCTGAGGGACCTACCGTACGTACACACACCATCTCTTGTATGGGCCGGAGGTAGCTTAAGCATGAACCTTTCTAGCAACATCCGATCGTCGGCTACATATATCCGAGCAACAAAGAAACCACTAACCAATGACGCCAGATAGATAAGTTGGCTGGAATAACGGGCCCACCGCCGAAGGCCAAGCACTTGCACCGCCTCACTCCAGCGGGGAACCCGGCATGTTTGCCCTGTGCCAAGGGGCTCCGAGCGGGCTTCGCGCCGCGAGAGTGGACCAACGCCACAGATTTCAACTCTTGGGGCCAATGACTCGCCAATGCCGAGGCCCCTCAGGCCCATCGCTCCTCAGGTAGGGCCGGGCACGTGATGCGACATTATTGGAATTTGGGGCCGAATTTCTCACGCGAGTGTTGCGCTATTTTTTTTCCCTGGCGCGTTTCAAACCTGGGACTTGAATAGGGGAGGCAATCATATTTTCTCATCTGTTACTACTGCGCGCGACTGAGTTCTACATGGCTGTGATGCGGTCTCTAAATACCTGGGCGTGGATACTGCTTGCATCGAGTGAATTCTTTATCGGTACACACATAATACACGATCTGGATCTGCGTGATCTGCGCCGTATGCCACACAGCTAATATAATAACTAGGCACCTTTGCACGAGAATGCATCTTCAACAGCCCCTCAAATATTGGCTACAGGTCTGAAGACGACCTACAGAGCGACTTCGCCGGCTGTACGACTATTGTCGCGGACAATATCACAATCGGGAACCTGCGTGGCTCGCTCATTGTCCGCGACGTCGTAAATATTACAGGGACACTCATTATCCCGAATAACGACGACGAATGGGGACTGCCAGTGCTGGAATCGGTCGAGTTTCCGGATCTCGAGTATCTTGGCGGCTTAGATATTTACGAGGTGAACGACCTGCAGAGTTTCACGTTCTCGAACCTCAAGCGCGTCAGCGGGAAGATTGATATCACGGCGATCGAAAAGGATGCGTATGTGGATTTTGGGAAGTTGGAGCACGCGGGCGCGCTTCGGCTGGATGGGCGGTTTAAAGAGTATGCCTGTCACTATTGTCTTTCTCTCGGATGATGTGACGACTAACCATACAATGGCAGGATTGACCTCTACGAGCTACAAACGGTCGATAACGACCTAATCATCCGGAGCTGCGAGGGTTGTAGCGCCAAAGACAGCTCGGGCAGGTCGCATGTGCCAGACAATGTCCCATTCATCAACTTGGCGAATTTGCGATCCGTGGGGTATATCAAGATCGCTGG
The DNA here is from genome assembly GCA_025688815.1 of Aspergillus carlsbadensis. Taxonomy (NCBI): domain Eukaryota; kingdom Fungi; phylum Ascomycota; class Eurotiomycetes; order Eurotiales; family Aspergillaceae; genus Aspergillus; species Aspergillus carlsbadensis. The sequence continues at coordinate 28,896 of MU628306.1, forward strand.
AGTCGTCCACTTGTGCGTCATCTGCTTCCCTGCAATATATCTGCTTGGCCTGTTTATCAAGTATGAGGCTAACTTGTGCAGTGGGTGGATGTCAGAGCTCACCACCATTGGACCGCCAGCCGACCCAGGGAACAGCGAGCTCTCGACGGACTCGGGGGCCCGGTTGTACTTCAATGAGACGACCGATGCGGTTGGCCTTAATCTGACGAGGCTAGAATCTGTTGATAAGCAGCTGTTTATCAACGGGTATATTAAGAGGTGTGTCTCTTCTTGTCTTTCGGTTGAAATTGAATGTGGCGAGCTGACTGGGCAGCCTTCAAATGGATGCGCTGAGAACCACCAATGCATCTATCTACATCGACGCTGCAAAGGCCCTCAATATCGACCTACCGCTCGAGTCTGCGGGTTCCATTGACCTGGAGGGCCGTATCACAAGGTACATGCCTCTACTAACACCCACCCCCTCAAAATCTCAGAAAAATACTGACGCCAGTGCAGCGTGCACCTCCCAAACCTCACCCCGAACACCCCCCTAACACTAAACTCCGACTACGCCTGCAAAGGCCACACCTCCCTCACGGACGTCACCTGCCCCGCGCCTCCCAAATTCACGACAGCCGCGAAAGTCGGCCTGGCGGTTGGGATCGTAGTTGCCCTGGCGCTGGGAATCCTCGCCGTGCTTCTGTGCTGCAGGCGCTCGAGGAAGAGGGAAGCTGAGCGGCTGCGCACGCTGCGGACGCGGGATGAGCTGGCGGATTTGCCGGCGTATGCGCCTGGGGCGGTTGGGGCTACAGGTGGGGAGAGTTCAACGGCGCTGAGGCCGGATACGCCGCCGCCGCCGTATGAGGCGCGGAGGGAGACGTAGTCTATGGACTGTCTATTCCCAGCGGGCGAGGATTGTTTTTCGTCTCTTTGTTGTAGTTTTCGCTAGCACCTTGCCATAATATACCCTAATGAATCTAGCGGAGTTGGTGTCAACACCTGTGTTGGGAGCAATATTTCATCAGACTACGACTCGGTGGGCATTGGTGATGCAATGTTTTGATGGGCAACAATCATCAATACTGGATCTACAAGGAATCATTTCTTCCAAGCTTGGCGCTGCGGCAATATAGTAAGCGCAGAAGCCTTTCAAGGCTGATTTTTGTGGCGCCGATTGCACCTGCTCATGGAAGTGTTGGCTGGCGCAGCTGCCCCAACGAGGCTCGCGTGTCTGTTGTGTTACTCCTCCAGACTTCCTCAAGTCTCTTCTCACAAACACTAAAGTTACCTTCCATTATTCTTTCATCAAACATCCAACAGACACTCTTTCATCGTCGCCTCAACATGTCTCTCCTTTCATTACCCGTCGAGCTCCTCGAACAGATCATCAGCGAACTCGACCCCGCCGATCTCGCCAGGCTGATGGCCTGCAACAACCGCGAGCTCGTCCTCCACGAACGCAAGCTCTACAACCACAAGGACACCCGCGACAAAGCCATGCTCGCCGCCTGCCGCCTCGGCCTCGTCCGGATCATACGTAGACTTGTCCTTGACTATCGCGCGCCCGCGAGCTCCGTGCCTATGAGCGCAGTGTTTCCGCAGCCTAGGCAATGCGGAGTGACAGGGCTTCTAATCCACAACCCGGAATATCATCGTGAGCTTACCCTCTATACAACTGCAGCCTACGGACAGGTTGAGGCCTTCAGTGAGCTGCTCAGACTGGGAGCGCGGGTTGATGTTCGTGATATCCGCCCCGGCGGCGTGACCAACCTGATAGAACGGCTTTTTACCCCGAATAATGATTGGGCACTCCTTCATGTGTTCTACGAGGGGGGCCTTGACGCTCAGGTAGATTCCACGGCACACAGTTGGATGCGCCGTCCGATCCTGCGGGTTATCCAGGCGAAGGAGCAGGAAGGGAGGCCCCCGCTACGCGCGTTGCAGATGCTTCTGGACCGGGAAACCCGCCAAGCTTCCCATCATTCTTCCAACGAGCATACCCCATTGGGATCTACTATAGCGCATCCGGCACCTGGCCCGGTTCCCGTTGCAGACCCGTGTTTCCTGGTGGATGACAAGCATGAATTCTTGGCGGCGGCTATGCGGCAGACCGAGTATGACCCGATCCCCGTCCTGGACCTTCTTTGGAGCTCTGGTGCCTCGATTGATGTGCCACGTGGGCGGCTTTGGGCCACCGATCCACTATGTACTCCCATTTTTGCGGCTACTGAAGTAATGGCGACGAGAGGCGATACGAGGCTAGTAGAGTGGTGCATTCAGCACGGTGCGAATCTCAATCATCTTGAGGTGGTCAATGATTGGCGACTGCCCATCTGCTACCGCGCTACGCCAGCTCTATTTTACGTTGTAAGTTTTGACTTTTGGATTGAACATACCTGGGATCCGGTTCTGGGGCTACAGTTCCTGTTCAATTGTGGCGCAGAGACGGATTTTAGTCGTGACGACATAGAAGGGGAGCGGCCGCGGTCTGACATGATTAGTCCATCGCCGCAGTCTTCCTCTGCCTTCCTCTGGTCCCTCAAATGCCTTCTCAGGAAGTGGGGCATTGCCGACATGGTGAAGAAGCCAAACTACCGCCGAATGATGGAGTACTTAAACCATCTCAATGCCGAGAGTCGGGGAACAACAGCCGCGGAAACACTATCCGACTGTGAGACCGCGCTCAGCCCAAACCCCGAGCTCCACTCGTCGCTTGGCGAGTCCGAACAGCGGATGGCAGCGAGACAAGCAACAATTGCCGGGTGGGAAGCCCTAGTTAGAGAAATAGTCCTACCGACCTACGGACTGAATGCAACCCAGCTCCTCGCTGAGTATATAGCCCACCAGGGCCGCTCTATCAAACCAGTCGAGCACCTAGCCCGATCGACCATTCAAGCTCTGCTCGAGGCAGGCGCAGACATTAACGCTCGTTGGCCCGACGCCGACGACGGATCAATCCTGCTGCATGAACTGTGCCGGACAGTCGGGCGCGTGTGGATCGAGTTGCCAGGCGGATGTGGGACGTTGTGCACAGCAGAATTGCATGTTCGAAGCTTTTCGTTGATCAAGCACGTGTTGGGCATGGGGGCTGACCGGGGGAGATTGACGCAGGATGGGCGTACAGCGAAGGAGCTCTTGCTGGAAAGGCTTGGCTCAGGTGCATGTGAACGGCTTGCGAGACTAGGAATCATGTTGGATGAGGGAACTGCAATGTCATCCCATTGTGATTCGACGATATAGACACTCATTACCAGTTGAACGATATCCCTGTTCACTACAAATGAAAATATTGTTTAAACACGTGTTTACCTGATCATATCAGCAGATCCCTCATATATCAAAAAGGGCATAATTCTGCTCCCAGAACTCTGGGACAACGGCCTTGGATATGATCAGCACCTGCTACTCACGGGAAAGAGAGTCGGTATCAGTCTACTTGGGGCTCTGGGGGAATTACACTATTAGGTCCTGTTCGCCTGGATGAAAATATCAACATGGATCACCAAAGGCTTTTAGGAAGCGGGCGAGGTGTAGAGAAGTACACCAACCACCATCCACAGTGCGCCTTCGCAATTCCAGCGGTACCGTGTACCGTTTTAGGAAGGAACGGGGGTGACCGTGGACCCCGTCCTGGTGTCCTTACACTCGAAGCCCCGGGATTCGCTTATCCTTCGCCTTTCATCCCCATTCAATCCATCGCCAACCAGGGTTATCTACCCTACCTGACCTTGACGTCCAAACCAGGTCACCCTATCATGGACACTGTTACTTAGTACATTAAGAAGCCCTCTTTCTAGCTGCGATAAATAATCCTCTCCTGCTTAGGGACCATTCCTGACCCTCGCCCTGCTGCAACCGGCTGCCGACGAGGCGCCGATCGGGACAAGCTGCGGGATCGGCTCCAAAGCACCACCCACCCCCTCGAGATCGCGCAATGCACATCCCTGTCCATTGTAGCCCATGAGACGGCTGGTGTCACGAGAATGGAGACGTGTCCAGCGGCCAAGACTTGAGTTGGCCGGCGAGCCTTGTGCGGCGGTGGCAGTGCCCAACACACGCACAGCCTCGCCCAGATCAAAACTGCCTTGAAAATCATCAGAGTCCTCGTCAGCCTGCAGACTTTCAAATTTTATCCTCCCGCCATCGAGGCCATTCGGCGCCTGTACTTGCTATCCATTAACATGGCCGAGGCACTCGGAGTGGCGGCGAGCGCGATCAGCATCTTGACGCTGACGGCGCAGATCATCGACTCGATCGACAAGCTTCGCGCGATACACACGTTTGTCAAGACAGCCTCCGTCGAGTTCGAGGATCTGCTCGCAGAGATCGAAATCATCCAAGCGGTCCTGCGAACTTTGACGCCGGAGATGCTCATGCTCCTTAACCTTCCGTCAGCGGAGCGCCGGCTACAGGTTTTTCATCAGGATCTCGAAATCCTTATCCTCAAAGTATCAAAATACAAAAGTTCCGCGGACCGGAAGTTGGGGGCTGTCAAGCTTGTTTTGAAGAGGGAGACGTTCCGCATACAGCGGCAGAACCTCGACAATTTGAAGAGTACTCTTTCGCTGCTTCAGTTGGCTTGCTATCAGTGAGTTCGGTTGAATGCCTGCGGTGTCTGGGGTTTTATGTCAAGTCGCTGACCTGGGCTCAGTGCCTCATTATCTCAGCCATCCAGCAGGGTCCTAAGGCAGAATGAGTCCCCAGATTGTCAGGAGGATAACTCAAATACATGGTATGTATACGGGCCCCCAGCTGAATGAGAGCACAAGACTCAACGGACCTAGCCGGCAGGTGGCGCGCAGGACGGACAGCATCCGAAAATCCAAGAAATGGTACAGGAACGAATACCGAATTCGTACCCCTCTTTTCTTCGTCGATAGGCTGTGGACTATAGCTGTCACCAACCTGCACGGCTGGCAACTCACATTGCAGGTCAATAACGTGGTACCAGTGGACTCGCCCATATTCGCGTCCTGTCGGCTAGGAGAGATTGAGGAGGTGCGGCGATTATTTTCTACCTGCAGGGCCTCCCCTTTCGACTGCGGTCCCCGAGGGGAAAGCTTGTTGCATGTAAGGAATACAACTGAAGGCCACAGTCAGGATCTTGCTAACATCCGGAATAGGTGGCGGCTGGAAATGGGCAGGTCGACATGTGTCGGTTTCTCCTGGAGAATGGCTGCCGCCCCGACCAAAGAGATGGTAATGGACACTCTCCTCTATCCTCCGTCAACGAGTACATCTTGGATGTGTACAATCCGCCCGGACAAAAACCCGTGACATCGATTGGCGACCTCTATCAGCTGTTTCTTAACGAAGCCGAGGACACCTTCTTCGAAAACTACGCGGCAACTGATCTGACACAGTCCTATTACGGGTTCAGCGGCCCAGAAGACGTCCTCAAATTACTACAAAACCACTCGTTTGATGCATACTCCGAGTTACCCTTACAATTTCGGTTTCAGCGGGCAATTGCCGTCAACACCAGATGGTATTGCAAGCTAAGTCCCGATGTGCTCAAAGTTGCCATGGGAGGCGGCTGCATCGACCATGCGGCCTACCTTTTAGAGGATATTGACGGAGAGACCCTTTTACATAAGATCGCACAAGGCATGGGGACCGAGTTGGGTGTAAATGGATCTGCAGGGGCAGCTGGCTGGTATTCCCTTCTATCAGATGCCATATCAGCGCATCCCGACGTGTGCAAAATCAGTTACAGATTCACGAGGCCCAAGACACCCCTGATGGACTTCCTGACATGTTATGCTTTGTCAAACTTTTTGGTCATGAGTGGGCAATGCTGGTTTGACTTTGATATGGCCATTGAGATCTGGGTGTCGATCCTGAAACGTGCCGGTGTTGATCTCGAGGCATATGGAGCCGCGGAGGATTCCCTGTTTCGCTCAATCGCGCGCTCTCCAATCCCGGCCGTTGCATCGGATGGAAGCTTTGGAGACACTGGCAGCCTTCCATCTTCTCGTGATTTCTTGACTGGCGATGTTCTTGGCCTAAGATATGGCCCTGAGCCCGAGGACTGGCACCTGTGGGTAACGAACCCAATTGATGAGCTGGTTGGCGAGTTCTGGGAGATGGTCCAGAGAAGTTTGGAAGTTATGCCCGGGACGTGGATTGACTAGGCGCTACATATTCCTGCAGTCTTTTTGATTGCTCACGTTGGGGCTAATGATGTGTATGACCATGATCTATACTTTGAACATCAGTTGCATTTAGCGCGGAGCGACAGATGTATGGCGCAGTCATCGTCACCTTACACAGTTCATACAAAGCTCACAGACACCTTGTACTGGCAGTCCACACTAGTAAGACTAGTATGGAAAGTCCCTCGATTTCAAAACTGTAAAATAGACCCATATAGCTTAAGAGCATACCATACATATGAACTAAGAACGATCATAGCAATTGGTCGCAGTGATCACACAGGAAACTAGACCTTAACTTCGTCTTTACTGCTGACCTATTTGAACTAGTATTAGATTAGAGCTGCCCGAGGGGACTGCAAGGAGATATAAAAGTAGAAACCACTAATGCAGCCAGAGTATAAGCGAAGATTGCCACATACTCCCTCCACCACTAACCCTTTGGTTGCACCAGACTTTAAATCATACACATATTAACACAGCACCAGAACCCACCGAGCGCCGACAATAGCACGGACACCATTAAACCACCACCTACGCTTAGACTCTTCGCAGCCCCCGTGAATTGCGCATCATCTGGCGCTGTCCCAGTTGGGATATCGATATCCAACCCCTCGTCCTCACCTGTCTCCGTTCCACTACCTAGATCTAGATCGTCCGTGTCCTCACCCGAGCTGGGGATATCGAAATCGAAATCGAAGCCCGGGGAATTGGAATCAGAATCAGACGTCGGCGCCGGAGTTTCGGTTGCTGTAGCCGTCGGTCCATCTCCGCTACCAGTTGGCCAGTCAAAGTCGAGATCCGGCCACTCGAAGCCCGGACCAGATGTCCCTGTCGGCGAAGGTGCCGATGTTGGTAGCGGTGGAAGTTCACCACCACCCCCTCCGCCCCCGAATCCACCGTTAAGAATCGAGTTCAGGAACCAGCCGAGGAATTGACCGACGTAGTATGCTAACTGCCGCATTGAAACACATTAGCTTCTAGTAACCCCGAGAAAAGCTGGAAAGGAGGGAAGGGAGATGCGCACAGGCGCAACACTATCAACCAACTCCCCAAACCGATCATTCCACTCGGGCGTGAAGATATTGTCCGAGTCACGGAGGAGATCAAGGAGTTCGCCGAAGAAGCCGCCGTTCAGCAGGTCGTCGAGGGCGTCGCCGACGGGTGGTGGGCTCGATGAGGTTGAGGTTGAGGTTGTGTTTTGGCGTTTGGCGATCAGCGACGGGTCTGTGACAAGTAGAATGCTGGATATACCGTTGAAGAAGAGATCTGTTGCAGTTTCGCGGGTTATGAGGTTGGTTGCGGTGTCTGCCTCTGGTCTGGCTGAGGTGAGGGCCGCGATGGGGAGGAGGGCCGGAAAGAGAGTAAGGAGTCGCATTATAGTTGTTAGTTATACTGGTATGTGTTGAACGAGTGTGTAAACGAGTGTGGTGACCTCCTAGATGAAGAATGAGAAGTACAAGTGACATCCACTTCAGGGGAAGTGATGTGCGCTCCAGTGGCGCAAGAGAGCAAGATATACCTGGCCACAAGCCAGCCCTGAGCTGGAACTTTCCCTTCAAAGAGGGCCCGTTCATGTGATGTATTCCGTTTGTGAGTGTCTTGCATATTCGAAAATAAGAAGACCGCTCATTGGACATCATTCCGGGCGTCCTCAGAGTATATTAAGTGGCGCCCGCCCTCGGATGGTGACAGCTTCAAACTTGTCTACATGGGACACCTGCATACAGGGAATAATCTGGATAATTTGCATACAAACCTTGATGAAGTTCCGGGTGCTGAAGCTGAATGCAACAGAATCCAACCTAAAGGATCAAATTGCAACTGCTGGAAGTTAGGGCTAATTTAAAGCCTGCGCCCCTCGTTCGGCCCGCGGAAATGGAGGGCTTGGCTCATTTCGGCCTGTGGGATGTCTCGCCGGGAGGGACCTTATAGGCTGATTTGATTAATATAAAGGACTTGGCATTTAGGTCTGGAGGCCAGCCCTGTTCCCTCTCCGCATGGATAGACCTTCATCGTGGGGGGTTGTATGTGCCTGGAAGGATCCAATCCGAGGGGTCATGGCAGCCGACAAGAACAGCGAGCCTTCCGGATTTGATATGGAGGCCGGACTCAGTCGCACCTTCCTTTTGCAGAGCCATGCGAAAGAGGAAAGAGCGACTCTCTACGGGCGGTAACAACTTGGCAGGCACGAACGACCGGAGAGAGGTGCGCGCGTTACCACGGGGAAGGACGGTCGCTCTTTCCTTGACTATTCTAGTCATTCCCAGACAATTGGGAAGATGCGACCCTCTTCTTACTTGAAGTTCAAGAGGAAGGTACGATTCCTATCCCCGGATCTAGGCCGACGGGCGCCTGGTACAATATTCAGGAAACTTTTGTGGGAGGCACGCAGGCAACCACAGCGAAGGTTAGAGTATAGATATGCACCACATTTGGCCGACTTCTGCCAAATGCTTCAAGGGAAGGTATGTTTGAACGGTTCGACGTCGCAGAGTCGTCTTTTTACCAGCAGGACTTACGACCAAGCATATCCGTGGATCTACCACCGCAGCCCGCCCACCATGACCGATCTTCGACGCCAGAATGACCTCATACAGGCGTTGACCCTTATCAATCGAGGCGCACTCTGCCCCTTTGTCCATGCAGCATTTCATCGCTCTTAATCAATACTGACTGCTTGGCCTGAGCGCTACTACTGCTATTACCCTTCTCCCAAAATGAACGTGAGTTAAAGCATAGGAACAAGCCCCTCCAATCGAGTATCTAACCCCGAGGCAGTCCTCCTCCGACAGCCAGAAAATCCACCTCGACCACCTCGAGGGGTTGAACGACGACTCCATTATCGCGTACGCGACAACGCACTTCCCACTGGAAGAACCCATTATCGAATGGACCGACGACTCCTCCGCCAATCTATGCTACTCATCCCGGGAGGTCGGACAACACGCTCTGGAAGCTTTTACGCACGATGCCAAAACGATGGTCGATCGCGACCACTTGACCGCCGAGATCCCCGATCTAAGGCCACGGGAGGGCGTCCAGAGACAATCCGTGGAAGAGCCGACGCCCCGGATCTTGATTCTCAGATAGGTCAGCGACATCGGCCTCTCGGGGTAATGCGGTGAGCACGGCGTGTGCGCATTCGGTTGCAGTCTTGAAGGGCATGGTGGCCCATCTTCCGACACGAGAATAGGAGCTTGCTTTTCCCTTGACTCCTCCCCGTCTTCTTTAGCAGAAGCGTAGTTGTTATGTACTTTGTTATGTAACTCCAAAGATGGTCCTGTTGGTCCTGTGTGCGGTTAGTAGACATATAGTGGGCATCTGCATGTACTCCAGCGAATTACGGAGCGCGGCGGGCAACCTTTTATAGCCAGGAGGAGAATATTTCACTATATCAATAGCCCGGCCATATGGCTGGATTGTATCAGGCCAGTGGATTTACAACAACCCGTACCGGGGCAAGCAGGGCTGATGACACCGAGCCTCCCTTACAAGACAGACGAGTGGGATGAAATCGGCATTCAATTTAGATCCCTATATAAAGCAAATCACAAACAACCTAAGCGCAAAACGGATGCCTACGAAGCTATCCATACCGGTGCCAGAGGATTATGGTCATATCAGAGGAACCAGACAATCCAACCCCACCCAGGCCCTCATCAAGACCACTGCATACCCCTCCGAACTAATGAGCAGGCGGAAGCCCCCTCTGCCCCTCCTCCCACTTCCCGCCATGACCAGCGCGATACGCCCACTCGGTAATGGCCGTAACCTGGTGTCCGCTCTGGAAGTACACGCGGATATTACACTCCTTGCGCTGGCCCCAGCTCACAGCCGCAACCTGGCTGCCGGGCACGCAGTGCTGGTTGAAGTCCCCCTGCTTCCACTCATCCGAGTTGTTGGAGAAGACCTCCTTGACCTGGTTGTCGCGGTCGATGTAGTAGACTTTCGTCTCGGTGTCGCCGCACACGAAGGCCGTTAGGTCCGTGCGGGGGAGGGCTTTTTCGATCGAGAGGCGGCCGCGCTGCCAGGTGCGGTCGTCGCGGGAGAAGTGCTCGACGATATCCATGCGCTCGTTTTGGCAGAAGAGTCTATCGCTGTCAGCAGCTGATCGAGACGTAGATGGGTGGTGGGTTAGTTACCGGATGCACGTATCCCGACCAGGCATCGCCACGCAAGCCAGGCCAGTCCCAGGAAGGGCATTGCAGACAGTCGCCATCTTAACCCATCCGCGGCGAGAGTCTACCAGAGCCATATCAGTATGCCCAAAACGATACCAAGCTGAAGAGGGCCACTCACCGTCAAACCCAAACTCCTGAACGCTGTTATCCCTCATCTGGACATAAACCCTCATCGAACGGCTCGACCCCTCGACGAAACAAGCGCACAACATCGCATACGGCGCAGCCTCGATGTTCTCCCTGTCCAGATCTCCCTCGCACCAGTTGCCCTTCGAGTCACGGTAGACCTGCTTGACTACATTGCCCCTACCAATGTAGAAGACATGCATCATCTACAAAAAACCAATCAGTATCCCACCTTCCATACCATTGTGTCAGAATAGAATAAAAGCTCTGTTACACACCTCATCCTTCTCACGACAAACCGCCGCAATGGGACTTCCCAAGATGCCGGTGGCAACAACATCGCGATCGGCGGTGCCGCCAGTCCATTTACCGTTCTGGCAGGTGGCTTCGCGGATCTTGCCGGCGGTGTCCTGCGAGAAGACGCGGATTGTGTCTTCGTTGTTGATGGCGGCGATTGCGCAGCCTGCGTGCTTGTGTTAGAGTGCTAGGTGGGTATAGATGGATATGGATAGGAATGGAGAGGGACTGACGGAAGCGGATCTCTTGGGCTCCGGCGTGATTCATGGTGAATGGGCTTTGGAGGGGGTTTGGGGTTGGTTTGTTTGTTGGCTGGTCTGGTACTTTGAAACTCTGAAATGAGGTTGGAAGTGCGAAGATACTGTTGAGCTGTAGATCTGGAGAGCATGAAGCCGGACGAAGAGGGGGTTTATATAGTTGATCCCAGACTTCAACGAAACCAAACCAACCCATCTTCCAACCTCACGGCCGCCTAGAACCCCGGTGGCGCTCAAGAATTGCGCTTCCAACCTTCCTGGCAATCCACGACGATTGGCCGACAAATGGCGCGGTCTGCATGTTGGAAGTTTGGCGATGTCGCACACAGAGTCCGGAGCTTCAGGATGCAGCTGGTGAAGCCCGCAACGTCCCCGAGATAACGTACAGTCTAGCCACTGGTTGGATGATTTGGTCTTCTTGATACAGACGAAAGCTTCGGCCACCGGGACAACTGTGCTTCTAGCATCGCGAGACGTGAGGAAGTGGTCTGGTATTGTGAAATCGCCCAACCATGTAGATAGAACCACCACGCTCGGGGCGCTCCAAGATGGTCTGAAAATCATTCCGGTGTTCCGTAAAGGATACCTGATCCTTCGACCCTATTCAGTCTGTCGCTCAGCGCGAGGACGCAGAGTAAAGAAAAACATGGAAACGTAGAGCTCGAACTGGAGTGAACCTCGCCGAAAGGGAACCCCAAGTAGGTAGGTCACAGAACCAACCATGACACCGCAATAGAAGACTTGGAGTGACAGTCGGCCGTTCGTAAACGGAGCACTGCTAACGAAACGCACGCTGTGACCAAAGCTCGAAACCAAAGACATGTTGTCAAACAGCACTGCTAGTCCCAATACAAACCCCGCAAGAAACCACTCCGGCCAACCCTATAGCCTCGAGTGGAATCGACCGGGTCTCGGCGTGCGAACATACATCTGCATTTGAATCAGGGCCGAGTTCCCCCGCAAAGATGACAGCTCTTGATCAGCTCGCCGTGCGGGGTGCATAATGTGAGGTTGCACCAGGTTGGGGTACCCCATTCTTTCCGAATCTATGCGAACGAGGTGGCGGGTCGAGATCGAGGTGGCCAGATAGGGTTGTAAGGGTGGGATATGTGCTGTCAGATACTTCTGGGCCGGTGCACTGAGTCTTGACGCAGTAACGGAACTCGTCGATCCATATACATACAAATACATGTATTTGCGTAGGTGAAGCTGACTGCGCCACGGGAAACTTACAGGATTCATTAACTTGCCCTCACATCTTGGAAGGTCAAGCAACCAGAGGCGAGATACTCTACTTTCCCTAGCGATAAACACCCAAAAGTATCCTCCAATAGTGTCTACGCGGGACGGCGTTGTCGCACAAACAACCCCGCGATTCGATGTATGTCAAGTCACGGCCTGCGCATCGGAATGCCTCCCGGACCCGTGACTATCTAGAGCCTTATGTCGCACAAGAGAAGGTCGGTGCCGTACTTTTGCAGCTCGAGGTTCGGGAACCGGCCATGGGCCAGTCACGATCTGATCTTGGGGTCAGGTTGTGCAGAGCTGCATGGTTTGTGGGCCCATGGCTGGGCTTGACCTATCGTGGGGATGGAAGTACTCCGCGTTATTTGAAGGTCTTTTCTTCAGCTGTATGCATATGCAGACCTGTTCTGCATACTTGGAACAGGTGTACCAATCGCTAGTGCTGAAGGACGACCGACGTACTGGGTAGAGCCGGCATGTCTTGCAGTCCCCGCATTCATATCCAACCCGAGGAATGAAGACGGAACCAAGATGCAAGCCAGATACCTCCTTACTACAAGCGTACGTGGTTGGTGGGAGCTACTTACCTGCAGGATTGGTGATCGGACCTTCGGGTACAGTCATGGATGGAGCCCAGACATTGATTCTGCCTTTTCACTCTGGGAATTTTCGGATCCTAAGCGACCACAATTCAAGCCCGATCGATCCTGCGCATAGACTCGGCGTCCGATCTGTTTTTCAACAACGCATGTTTCCTTCCTACGCGTCTCCCCGCTGCACGGCCAGTCAATAAAGCAATCTCTGTACGTAGTCTTGTCTGATGAGCGTCCTGCGTCTGTAGAGGGTATCAGCAAGATCGGGTCATGTCGATGACGGACCGTGGTGGCGAGACAGGAATGGGTATCGTGGAGTTTCCCACTTTATCCCAAACCGACTACCCGGTTGAGAGACTACCCTTCGTGGTGAGCGGCATGGCTGAAATGGTTGAGATGGTAAGAAGAGCGGGCTACCTTTTCTAATATCTTACACACGGACCGAACGTAGCTAAGCCACTCTCTCTGCTGCCTGTTGGCAACTGTGAACGGTTGGTGCAAGACTGAAGTTTCCTATTTTCCAGAGATTGGGCGAAACACTGGAATTATCATGTTGTAGATGACTTGTTTCGTGCTTCGCAGGACTTTAGACAAGTGACCAAGTGCCTCGTAGTACTCGTTCTCTTCCTTCTCGCCAGTCCATTGTAGCCGTATACTGGATCTCAACCTAGAGCGTACAAGCTTGCTGCCTGCCCTCATTCCAGGTCCTCAACCCTGCCATCCACGTCATGTACTTGTCATCTTCACGGAGGGCCAGAATCCGGTAGCAGGGCGCAGGAGCCCTCTGGGACCATCGAGCGAGAGGAAAGGCCGCTGATTGGCTGCGCATCCCACATTCCCACGATTTCCCACAATCACCCACAAGCCGCCCACAATCCACTTTCTGCAGAAAACTAGTCTCCTGTCGATCATTGGGCTAGTGGACTCCTTAATCAAAGTGGAAAGAGCTTGTGCTAGAATTGGAAAATCCCAGTCTTCCTTTGTTTTGCGAAGTCACAGTGTGAAGGTGTCAAAAGGGGACTGGCTAAGATGTCCCTGGTACTAGTATTGGAGTGCTTAAGGGTTCCAACTCCGCAGAGAGCTCTGTGAGCCGTGACAAAGGTAGATCATATTCAACGCTGAACTGCTAAATTTACCCTCGATCCACCCAACACTAACTCTGCGTTATCAATCTCCGAGGGCCGGCGAGATTGCCCAGCAGAAGGGGCCTGCGGCCTGCCGAGGTCGCCCCGAGCGATAATCAGATCAGGCCGAAGACCCGGGTGCTGCAGGAACAGTGCACCCTAAACTACAAGTGATTTAGTCTCCTGCGAAGATGAAGCAAGCAGCTGCAAGCTCTGTGGTTTCAGCCACGATTTGCGCTGTCGAGCCGCGCAATTGCGTGACGACGGCCGGTCCAGAGGCTGGAGGGGGACCCACCTGCAAAGCCCTACTCTGCGGATCGCCGCCATGTGTTGGTCTGGCTCTATTGTGGGACAGGAGAGGAGCTTAAATAGATGTTGATACGCTGATCAAGGAAGAGAGAAGACCATCAACACTCGTTTGAACTGAACTGCCACCCTCATTTGACACTTTCTTTCTATCTACCACCATGCGCCACTCGCGCAACGCCCTCTTCGCGCTGGCCACCTCCGCCAGCGCATCGTCCCTCGCGAGCGTCTGCACGACCTCGCACGTCCAGTCGGTCCTCCCCTCGAACGGAACCCTCCTCGGCATCGATCTGATCCCCTCCGCCGTCACCGCAAGCGTCTACAATGCTTCGACCGCCTCCAGCTCCAGCACCAGCGGAATGGGCAGCTCGACCTCATCCAACTACTGCAACGTCACCGTGTCCTACACGCACACCGGCCGCAACGACAAGGTCGTGGTGAAATACGCCTTCCCCGACCCCGCGGACTTCAAGAACCGCTTCTACGTCGCCGGCGGCGGCGGCTTCTCGCTTTCCTCCGATGCCACCGGCGGACTGGAGTATGGCGCCGTCGGCGGAGCGACCGATGCCGGATACGACGCGTTCAGCTACAGCTACGACGAGGTCGTCCTCTATGGCAATGGAACCGTCAACTGGGACGCAACCCACATGTTCGGGTACCAGGCTCTCGGCGAGATGACCACACTCGGAAAAGTGCTCACCCGCGGCTTCTACGGCAAGGCCGACGACGCCAAGGTGTACACCTACTACGAGGGCTGCTCTGACGGCGGCCGCGAGGGCATGAGCCAGGTGCAGCGCTGGGGCGAGGAGTACGACGGGGCCATCACTGGCGCGCCGGCCTTCCGCTTCGCGCAGCAGCAGGTGCACCACGTCTTCTCCTCTGCCGTCGAGAAGACGCTCGACTACTACCCGCCGCCCTGCGAGCTCGACAAGATCGTCAACGCGACCATCGAAGCCTGTGACCCCCTCGACGGCCGCACCGACGGCGTCGTCTCCCGCACGGACCTCTGCAAGCTGAACTTCGACCTGAAGTCCATCATCGGCGAGCCGTACTACTGCGCCGAGCAGAACTACACCTCGCTCGGCTTCGGCTTCAGTAAGCGCCAGGCCGAGGGCAGCAGCACGTCGTACCAGCCCGCGCAAAACGGCACCGTCAGCGCCGAGGGCCTCGCCGTCGCGCAGGCCATCTACAACGGCCTGCACAACTCGGACAACGAGCGCGCGTACCTCTCGTGGCAGATCGCCTCGGAGCTCTCCGACGCGACGACCAGCTACAACTCCGACACGGACTCCTGGGACCTCTCCATCCCCTCCACTGGCGGCGAGTACGTGACCAAGTTCGTCCAGCTGCTCGACCTCGATAACCTCTCCGACCTCGACAACGTCACCTACGACACGCTCGTCGACTGGATGCAAACAGGAATGGTCCGCTACATGGACACCCTGCAGACGACGCTCCCGGATCTAACCCCCTTCCAAGCCTCCGGCGGCAAGCTCCTGCACTACCACGGCGAATCCGACCCGAGCATCCCCGCGGCCTCGTCGGTGCACTACTGGCAGGCCGTCCGGAGCATCATGTACCCCGACCTCAGCGCCGCGAAATCGCTCGAGGCCCTCGCCGACTGGTACCAGTTCTACCTGGTCCCCGGCGCGGCGCACTGCGGCGCGAACAGCCTGCAGCCCGGCCCGTATCCGCAGAACAACATGCAGACCATGATCGACTGGGTGGAGAACGGGGTCAAGCCGTCGCGGCTGAATGCGACGGTTTCCTCGGGCGACTATGAGGGCGAGACGCAGATGCTTTGCCAGTGGCCAAAGCGGCCGCTTTGGAAGGATGGCCAGGATGATTTCGAGTGTGTGAACCATGAGAAGTCGATCGAGAGCTGGACCTATGACTTCCCTGCGTTCAAGGTGCCTGTGTATTAATATTAGGTGTGGCTGTGGTCGTCTCTGGAAGGATGTGAGGATGTCGATATTTGTACGCTGGGGATTGTTTTGGTGCCGTCGAGTTGGGCCTGTCCTTGAATTCTTTGTATTATTCGCGAGGTAGTTCGCGATTTTAGTGTCACCAGTCTGAAAGCATAGACATAAATGCCAAAGATACGAACCTGGCCAGTAAATGTGCAACAAATTGGAAACTGTGGCATAAAATTAACATCTAGACGGTGGGAAGTAGGAGAAGTCGGGCCCATGCAGCGGAATTTACCGTGAGGCGCGCGCCGACCTGCACTCTCGATACCGACTCTGATAGCAGGCCCCATCACCATGGCAGCCTAGGCTGGCGGGGTCGCCAGCAAGGCCACAGGCCAGGAAGGCTGGATATCTGCGCGTGGCGTGTAGACGTGCTATGCCTGCTACCACCGCGACTGCTATTACGACTAACGGCCACGTCGTCGAGCGTCAACTTCTGCAGCCTTGGTCCAGGGACTTAGTTCCTCCCGTGCCGTGGCTTACTGAGGGGACAGGGACTGTCTCGGCTGCCCGTCCCTTGAGGGGGTCCTACAAGTCGGAGGACAGGAGGTGCCTGTCAAAATGGAACCCATTGGCAGGATCAAATACAGAGGACATGATCGTAAAGTGCAAAGCAAAATAGCGATCCAATAGATAACTCGCCTAAGGTTATTTATACAGACTGCAGCGCAGTAGAGGCATCCAGAAATCCTGATGAAAG
>MU628307.1:0-21383 GCA_025688815.1 Aspergillus carlsbadensis
GGCTTCAAGTTCTCCTTCGCTCGACGAAGGCCTGCATAGCTAGATCACCATATTCGGGGATGCTTACGGGGATGTTACGGGGATGTTTACGGAGATGTGGGATTGGGACTATCTGTATTTACCGGCGTTTTGGCTTCAAGTTCTCCTTCGCTCGACGAAGGCCTGCATAGCTAGATCACCATATTCAGGCTGCATCAGGTATGAATTTGAATTGAATTGAATTGAATTGACCGAGACTGGGTAGCGAAGCCGCCGCGGATTCGGTTCGTGCACGGTTCGCTATTTCACACTTCTACAGCCCAGATCATGGGTCTGTCGCTGTGATGCTTACTGTTGTACTCCGAAGCTGAACCTTCGGGAGATGCTGATGTTGATGAGAGGTCTATACGGGTACCATGGATACACACTACATGGCTTGGTCTATGCATCGGATTCGAATATTGCAAGGGACGTCGTCCTCACTGTGGGCATGGCGCATCCGCCCAAACTTTACGACCCGCGGCGCGAGGTGCTCTGATGGATGGGGTGGGGATGCAGGGTATCACGAGAGGATTCGGCCAGACACTGAGAGTAGGGCAAATCGTATGTCATTGCTCTGGCTGCCTGAAACTACTTTCCCCGCGCAGCAGGACCGGTGGTCTAGTGCGTTGGGGGGCTAGCCTTTTCAGTCGGCGTTGCCATTGAGGACGGAGCCGAAATAGTGCTGCTGTGGTGATATCTGGCACCTGACCGCGCTGGATGGTCGACGACACTTTCGATTCGATGGTTTTACTTGGGATAATGCAATCGAATCGACACCGGAAACCCCATACGTCCCTCGCTGGCTCTCTCTCATTCAGTCGATCAGACCCCATCTGCTTTCCATTCACACCTCTCCTCCTTGCTGGGGCTTTCCTTCCACACAGCATCACCAGACCATGTTCAACGAGGACTAAGCGCTTGCTTTGCCATCCTGCTGAAATTACCCGGGCACGCTACGGGTCTCGATTGGAGACCTTTCGAACAATGCTTGCGCACAAATCACGCCAGGGACGTGGTATACGGCTTAGAGACCCGCACAAGCGAAAGATATATTACCTCTTGATGAGGATACTGCTGTGTACGGGTCCCTCATGTAATGGCGTTCGATCAGAATGGAAGTAGCATGCTAGGTGCTTTCCCATCATGTCGAGAAGAATGCGAGTCGGTAGATGGGATGAGTTAAAGTGTTTGGGATTGAGATGCTTGCATATGTCAGCAAGAGATACGATACAGAAGCTGAGTTTGCCTACGGTACGAGGAGGCAGGTACCATTTACAGGACATGTGCACATTCTTGGAAGGGCTGCGCGCACAACCCTAGATAACAAGCATGTGTGCCTTTCTTGATGCAAATATCACAGAGCTTGAGGAACAGACGACTGCATACCAGTGTGGTATACGGCAGAGTCTGCCCAGTGGATATTGACATGGTGATGATTGTTCATCGTTCAAAGGTTGATCGTCACAGTCTCCGCCGTGTTTCCCGATGTACATTGGGATGTTGCCGATCGGAATCATCCGGGAGGATCTGAGGCCGGTCCCCTGCAATCCTCGAAAGCATGTCATGATATCGCCCGCCTACTGTATGTATGGCTCTACTCCCCTCGCTGCGTCGATGATAACTGTGCTGACAGCTAACATTGGAACGCTCGTACGGGTCTCCGGAATCCCTACCACAACACCCTTCTGCAATGAAAGCCCGCACACCAAGTCTCCAGCGAACTGGAGCAATACCTTACGTAGCCCGTACCTAAAATTCAGATACCCTGCGTGCCCTCCATCTCCGTGTTCTCGCGAGGGCCCTCGAAACACTCAGCGGAACCGCCAGAGGCTACCCGGAATACAGAATACAGGCGCCTTACGCCGTCACTGCCTTGACCCTCTAATATAATCACAGGCATCGAGGTGATAGATGGGTGGAGATATCCCAGATGGAATCGCACCTCACCCGAGCCCCAACTCACGGCGATGCTCTCCAGTCTGAACAACGCCCTTGACGAAAACGAATTCCAAGATCGTCTGATGCACCCAATAGTGGCGACACAACGGATCAGAGGCAAAGCACCATGCCGAAGACAAAGGCGCCCTGTAACAAACGGCTATATTGTGCTGTGCCGTGCTGAGCTTCGTGGCAGAGAGGGGTCTTCGGCTATGGTCTTGAACTGACTCCACAATGGGCTGACGAAACCGTTTGATTCTATGGGATGGAAAGAAGAAAATACTCGGCTAGAATGTCTGTCCAGCTCTGCCTGCCTGCCTGCCTGGGCGAAATGACCCTCGCGGGACTTGAAGCCTCAAATAATCGTCCGGAGGAACCATGACTAGCAGGCATGTGGATACCGGTAACGAGACTCGCCCGAGTCGGAGTGGGTTATGTGTCCGAGTGATCCCGAGGAGGGGGAGAACACGAAGAAGGACAGTGCGAAGGGGGAAGGGTCGGAGGACAGGAGGGAAATGCGAACAATGATCCATTCACCATTCACTATGCAGATGCCAACCCGCGAAACATATTATGTGGCCATATTGCACGGAACAAAACAAGGCAGCGTCCCATGCGCAATGAAGCAGGCCAGCTTGTCGATATTGACGACATGGCTCTCCCAGCCCATGGCGTGGGCACCGTCGCATTTCCAGCCTAAAAGGCGTACCGCGAGACGAGCAGAGAAGAGGACAGAATCCATCCGGACCAGCTGGACTGGACGGGCTTTACTCGACCTGCACCGGCCACGGGCAATCACTACCAGGGCCAGCACTCACGCAAGTGCCGGCGTTGATGTCCATCACCCTGGGGAAATCATGGGCTATGCACTTAGCATTGGTGGCGCGGGGGGTGGGGAGTGTAGTAGGACAAAGCAAAGTGAGCCTTTTGTCTGGAGTTAGTGGTGCTCTTATTTCTTCCTACAACCTCATGGTCCTCCTCATCCTCCTTCGCGCGTGCGGGAAGGATTTTCAGAAAGCCCGAACATACAGCATCTCATGAAATTGAGATTGGGCGAATCGAGGATTCTACTTGGGGTATTGATCGAGATGGGCCAGACTAGCGTGGGGTTTTCATCGACAACCTACAGTTTCCTATACATGTTAACGTCTCCCATCCATTGTTCTTTGCCCCCAATCCCTCCCTCCGCCAGCTTACACCCGAGCCTATGGCTCGACTAGGAAGCCGAGTGGGACATGTTTCTGGCTCTCCTCGAGCAGCCTCGCCACAACTTTCGCGATGTTGGCCCTTGTCCCGCAATATCAAGCAGGTGTGCTCGGGATCCTGGAGCATAATTCCGTGCGGCGCACAACTGGCCTCGATACCAGTCGCAGGACCGGGGCTCAGAAGGTCGTCACGGACTATGTTCGAGGATTGGGCGCCACTGTCGGGTGGGTGTCTGGCCAGACGTTGAAAGCGAGCACTGAACCCATGGCTGATGAGTACCATCAACGCAACGAGACTCCAGATGGAGCTCAAATGCGGTGCGCGGGTAGATTGCATGGGAAGTCGAAGAGATGGAGGTATATGCACACCTCCCCGGCTTCTAGAGGAAGCTGTCCAGGCGGGAATATCTCAGGGGCGGAGTTGAAGATTGTGGTTCACAGGCGCCAATGGCAGCTAACCTGACTGGGATCGCGTCTCTCTTTCCAAATACAACATTCGTGTTACATTCAGTGGCCTAAGAGAGTTCCACCAACAGTGCGGGACATATGCCACAGCCCTGGCGAGTACGCTTTCCGACCTCGTCAACGCGTCTATCGCAACTGAGCGAGTGTGCAGCAACAGAACCATATCCAAGCTGAGATGGGCGGTATACCATTACCAACAAGTTCTTAATTTGGCCATCCTCACGCGTCAATACACGAGGAGGAACACGCACACTGGCCTTCTTGTCTACAGTGCCTTGCAGGACCGCCGCGCAGAGGGAGAACTGGGATGATTTGTTTGGCGGTTGGCATGATGGAGAATGGAGTATGGGATTTGTTCGTGCGGCATGCCCTGAATCGTGCAATGATTCAAGGTATCCGTGAGGAGTCTGCAGTGCATGCGACGTTGCTCAGCTTGGATATGCTAAAGAAAAGAAGGCGAGGAATGTATCGGGTAGTGCGCGAGCGTCGCAGATCAACGTCTAATCCTGGCTCTACGTACCACGAATGGGAACAAACGGCGATGGCACCTGAAGTCTTGTCTTCGGCGAGTATTGCGGAGCTCGATGATGGATTTAAGGAGTTGGAGGTCGACTTCTCTTGCGAGGTCTAGAGGCATGCATTGGTATTCACACTGGTCCCTTATCATCGTGTCCTCGAGTACGGTAGGTGATGCGAAGTGTATCGCTCAGCCTAACGCGGAGAGTCGGCAGAAGGTGCCTGAAAACATAAAGCCGTGCTGGGTCTATGGTGGCGCAGAGACTCATCAACCGGTGATCACAAGAGATGGGCGTTGTCCTGGACGATGTTGACGTGTTTTCCACAAGCGGACAGCTAAATATGTGGCTCTTCCTGGCGGTGCCCCTGGGGCTACAGGGACATGGCTGGTTCCAGCGTCAGGTGGAAATTGCTGGGCTCGCCACGGTCCTGATGGCAAAGGAAAGAAACCCATCCGCCAACCCATTCACACAAAGCGCCCGAAGAGCTTCCTTGCAGACATCCCCCGTATCCATGGTCAAGACGTCGAGCCGGTCTCTATCTACTTCCTCCACCTTCAACAGTCCCGGTACGCGGCCCAAAACGCACGATCAATGTTGACCTACACCTCGACCATGCAGTTAGTCGAGGGACCTCTTCGCAGGGTCGTTACCAATCCTGACAAGGTCGATTCTATCGGATTTGCATTGGCCCAGAGTGTGATGAGGCTCCTGTCGAAGGTCTGGTTGTTACGAACGGGCGAGCCGTCAGACAAGGCAAGGGTGAGGCTGTGCTAGCAAATATCCAGGCCACATTCCCACCGAGACTGTATCTTGATTGTCTCACCCGGGAGATTATTGGCGGCATTGGCTGCAATTCACACCATCCGGTCGATTCACGGAAGACAAAGTCGACATCATGGACAGCACGATCGATTCCGAGCTTGGCTTCGCCGGGCAAAATAAACTCTGCCTCGCTCACATGTGTGATGTGATGTGACCATGCGGACCAGGGCGGCCTCCCCCGAGCGGACTGGGGTTCGATATGCACGGCGCCATCGGCATCGGTTTCGAACCCCTCCCTGTGCTTGAATCTGCAAGAGAGATTTGGCATTCACATCGGACCTCCTGTGCGGCATTGAGAGGGGCTGAACTCGGCGAAGCAGCGTCAACGAACTCGAGAGCCTTGCACCGGTGATGCCCATTTATTTATGCAAGAATCATGGCAACACTCATTCCACTGCGCGGTCTGATCTTGTGTATAAAAGGGTCAAGGGTTCGATCCCGACTTCTCCTCCGTGCCAGCCCTCCTCGCCTGGAAAGCGTTGATACCATCCAATCCGTTCCTCAATACAGTACGGTGCCTGGGGACACTCCCTGTTTCAATGGCGACGCACGGAACACTGTGGCGTGCGCTTTCCGATCATGGTCATGGTCACGCTGGATTCGCTTTCCACCTTTTGTCGTGAGCGTCTCTCAATTCCTGCTTCAGTGGGGTTGGGTTGGGCGCGGTGCCCTTGCACCTGGGTATGCACTGGCACTCGCACAAACACCCTCGCTAGCATAGATCCTGAAAGCCTTGTTAACATGCCGGTTGATGCAGCGTTGTAGCATTGCTGTCGAGTGCGTGGTCGATTGGGTAGATAGGTTTATGCGTTGTCGTTGTCTACGACCCCGTCCGGTAGGACGCGCGCGTCAAGGTATACGTGGACGGTTACAAATGTGCGCGGGATTGGTGAGAATGGTCGACAGGGGACAGGGATTCGATGGCTCTGGCACGTTGGGTTGCCCTTTGCCATGTTTGACCCGGGTTGAGATGACGATGGGATGGATGCTCGTGCGAGCCCCGGAGGGAACGTCGCTGGCCATACCGGCCGGCATGTCAACGCGCAACCTGAGCAGACGCTGGAAGCGTCCGTTGCAAACCCCGTTGAAGGGAAGGGGGGTTCCGGCTCCCCGTCAGAGACTCAACATCGCGTCTTTCAGGAGCAAGTCTGGGATCTTGGAATCCGATCCAGCAAAGGTCTCCGGTTGGATTTGCGCATTGCATTTTGGGTGCTGGGGTGGAGTGGGGTGGGTACAAGGCTATACTTGGAAATGATAGCAGAGGACCACTGCGTCTGCTCACAGGTCGTGCCGAATCTTGCTACAATGATACCTACTGTATTGCACGGAACCGCCTTGATGAGTCTAGCGAGGGTCCTATAGGCGACTGCGCCCAGCAGGGCAAGAGAAAATCGTCCGAGGTCCTTCAGGCCCTTATTCAAGATGGGCCTTAATGGCCGCCTGATCTAGCGCACCTGCCCAGGCTACCGCCCCTCGTCCATGCCTCGAGGCTCGTCAAGCGCAGTGGACGCCGTCGCCTTCACATAGGGTGCGTTCCCGCAGTTACGGTACAGCAGCCTTCGCTGGCCAGGCCACTACATGATTCCTCGCAATTCACTTACCCTGCAACTCACTCATCGTCCCTCCTTATCTAGTTGAGGTCTCGGACATACCTTCCCTGCATCGACCTCGCCAGAGTTTTCCTACCTTCTCAGCACTTGCGAAACGATGTATTTCTCGGCTGCTACAGTCTATTTGGTGTTGATGGCCACTGTATCTTCAAGAAGCTACAAAGTCACTATAGGTACTACCCCATCGGGAACCTCATCCTCACCATGGAGCCCTCGTCAAAATATCAGGTGAGAGCCACTTATATTCCGTTGTACTTGACTCGTTTAGTTGCTAATACATCATCTACAGGAAAAGGCTTCTGGGCTGTTCGTGGAAGTCTTGATGACAGCACAATGAATGTGCAGAGGGCATTATGGAGCATCCGGCGATAGGGGCCCTGCATCCCTAATGCATGATACTGGTCTCCTCTCTCCTCTCTCCTCTCTCCACGCCCCATCAGCCCCTACCAAGCAGATTCTACCCGACGTGCGTCTTTGGCTCTTTTGAAGATGAAGACGACAAACCCCCCTGCGCTCTCTGGACACACTATCTGGTCTCTCTTTCAAGTCTAGCCGTACTGGTCTGTTCCGATGGTACACCCTAGGGTCCGTTTCGAACCTTTCCCGATGTCGCATCCGGCGGCATGGCACGGCCGGCGGGTGCTGCGAACCATCCAGACCTGCCCAGGAACCAAGAACCAAGCGAGATGACAGTCGTGACCGTGGTGAGCTCAAGGACAGCATCCGTCCAAAGAGAAAGAGAAGAGACCTCGCCGCAAACAGGATCTGCTGTGCGGCGCAGTGCGGTTCAGCCTAAGATTCAGAGGCATGATCGAAGCCGCGCCTCTGCAAGTCTACTGTTCCGCGCTTAGGTTCGCGGCAGGAGAATCCATTGCAGAGTATCATTGGCGAGCTCGAGGAGGCGATTAACAATATCCTCCCTGGAACTGAGCTGAGTGGACGAGCCCATTCATCAAATTTGCTTCTGGGTCGCAGACAGGCTGGCTGGGCCTGACTTTCTGCGTATAAATAAATCCAGCTGATAATCCCTGCGACTCTTGGGAAATATCAGCATTCCAATCAACAGCAAGAAACCGCACGCGTTTCCAGCACGAGGATAGAGCCGTGGATGTACAATCAACCACCAGCCAGTCTTGGCTTGGATCTCAGCTTCTGATGATGGCGCCGCGCTACGGTATCATCTCGGCGTGTGCGGATTCGGCCCACCATCTCTGCACTTAGAAGTCATGGAACTCGCCACTTTCCCACCTACCCCTGACCACCCGTCCTCGCGGCGGCGTGTTCGATTCACGGTCGATAGAGGTGAAGTCGCGGATCACACCGACAGTATCCGGCGACCACAGCTGCTCTATCGACAACGTCAGCGAGAGTTGTTAATCTGTTCCAAAGCTTTCAACTTATCCGTGTGTGCCTTTAGCATATGGGCATCCGAACCCCCGTCGCCTCAACTGGCCTGCCTGAAGCAGTTGTCCGCCTCTTCGAATCTCCGCGCAATCATGCTGGAATAGCAGCTGCAGTGGCCGTGGCCTTCCTGCCAGGGGCATTTCAATACCTTTGAATGTGGTCACCCCTCACGTACTAGGTATAGGATATGGATATCTACACATGCTACGGGCTATTCTACGGGTTATTCCAAGAAAAGAAAGAACGGAAAATGCAATGCGGATCCAGTCCCTTTCAGCGCAGATGTATCGGTGTATCACGGAGAGGACATCAGAGTGAGAGCGAGCAACTCATCCATCCTTCATTTGAGATTTGGGAAAGTCGAGACGGGATGAAAGATACCAACCACGACGCATCACGCGTGCCTTTGGGACAAGTCCAACGACCCAAACCGTCTACGCAGCCGTTCGCACCGGAGATCGAAGCGGTCGTCCATTTTACACCAAGGCGGGGCGAGACGGTAGAGTGAGTTTACTGTACGGGGGAACCAGGGATGGACGGAGAACGGAGACTTTGCATCTGAACCCGCAGATCCCGAACAGCGTCCGACCGACCGCCGCCGAGAACGTGTCTCGGGAAGAAAGAATGATAATCGGAGACAAGACACCCGGGTAGATGGACTGGCTCGGTGATTTGAACTGCGTACGCCGTCGCTTAGCTTTGGGATATGTTCAGTTCAGAGAGTATGTATGCGAGACTTGGACGTCCTCCATTCGGGACCTGAGTGTGATGTCCCGGCTAGGGATGCGCATCGGCGAATCGAATCATGCAACTGAAATGCCGCAAACACGAAGATACGGAGTAGTCCGTGTCGGATATTTCCCATATTATTCACTCAACGACCCACTGGATTGACATATACGCGTGAGAATGCCAAAGGCTGGCTGGCGGTGGACATCCATCCAGAGTATTCGAGCCGGACACGACCACCCTGATTCAAGGTTACGACAGACCCTCTTCATGCCGCATGTATGCCATGGCCTGCGGAGACGATACTGGAAGATCCACCTCCACCGCCCTTTCAGTCCCCCGTGCGTATCGACCAAGCAACTGACCCCGATATGTGGGACATGGGACTGACTTTTTCGAACGACGGGAGCCTGGTGGGCGCCTTGCGCTATACCGCGGAACCCCAGCCCGATGGCCTCTGTCAGATGGGGCTTTTTTTTTTCCGCGGTCCTGGGATATGCTGGATTTGACTTATATTCCTACTGAAAACCGAGTCGAGAGATCATGGTTCCCGAATCCATATCTATCTCGTTCCAATTCGTAGCTCTCGTCTCCTGACACTGCCTTGCGCAATGTATCCGATTCAAGGATACCTATGCACGGCGCGCGGGTAGCGTATCGGCGCTGACGACTCACCCGATAGTCAAGAAGGATGGAGAGGTTGTTGAGTGATTCACAAACCAGCCATTCGTGGTGCAATCAAGAGTCTTAGGATGGATACGTTGTCAACATGCACAAGCCGGCGATATGCAAGGGCATCAAAACCCTCCGGAAACAGAAGCGTGTCTGTGGCTGGACTGCAGCCGAATCATGTACGCGGCTTTATTGTAAGCGTGGCGGGAATCGTCAATGGGATAGTCGCCTTTCTCCCCCGCTGCACAGAATACTACAAGCCTCACTCGACCCTGATGAAAATGACGGGCTCGGTTCTTGATAGATTCACCGAACTCGCCAAACTGCAGACCACTGTGAAATCCGAACGGGACGTTGACGGAAGTAAGTACAATTGGACAGACATGTGGTATTTCTTGGCCCGCTACCGTTTCCGAAATTGGACCGTGTGGAGATTTCCGTTGACGTGCGGCTCGCTTATGATGGGGCGGAGAGGGAGCCGGAGAGCACGAGAGGGCAAGAGGATCTCGGAAGATTTGAGGGGGAGCGCGTTGCTGGCGTCCACCAGTGTGTTAGTGTGTGTTGGGATTGTTTGAAGGCTTTTGGAAAGAAATTAACTTGGACGATCATATCACCAGCCCAGCCCAGGCGGGCTGGGCAGCAGTCGAAGGCCATCGGACTAACGTGCGATGCGCCGAGTTCCCATGTCCAACGCGATAACATCATGGACGCATTCCACCAAACGATATCGACGAGCGTACCCGGGTCCAGAAAGCTTTCCTCGCCTTCAAAGCCCCAGGAAACAAGGGGATCGTTCACTGTCTCCGGCGTCGACCAAACAAGCCTTTTCCGAACTGTATCTGGCTGTAGGGTGATTTCATGAACCTTCTTCAGAGCACGCCAGCTGCCAGGGCGGTTTTCTGGATTGAAGACATGCCGACTGCGATCGTTGTCTCTCGGGCAGGTACTTCGCCCTCCGCTATGCTCCTATATGCTCTTAATGTTGCTAGTGAGCCGCGCTCCAGGTCACGATATCAGTTGCCTCATGATCCTGTTGGCGCTTTGGCTAGGCCCTGCATTGCGGCGTGACAGCAATAATCAAAAATCAAACCACCAGTGCCGCATACCGCGTCACTTTCGAGGAGGTCGGAATTGACCCAGCTCCTCAGGCTTGCATGACCCTCGGACCCGCGGAATAGGCAACAGCATTGAGATTGTGGCATACCTTTTAGACAAGCTGGACAAGACATACAACCACCGGAGCCTCCAAGCGCGGCGTGTGGAAATCAGGCCTGACCGGACGAGTACCACATTCCAGGTCTGGAAATGCATGGCATTCTTAGTGGTGAAGGCCCGCATACATTCTTGATCTCCTTGCAGAAGGGCGTATGAGGGAGAGTTCAACGATCAGGTCTGCTAGCCGGGCTGGAGATCATGATCGCGAATTATCGGAAAGCCCACCCAATGGACAGACAGCCTTTAATGGTAGAGACTCGCTGCGGCTCCCCGGATGGACTCAGACCGCTCCTTGCCTAGTTACCCATCGGATGGCGTGGGCCCTCCCTCTGCTTATCCTCCCTGGTAGGCATCTTCGTTAACCTCACTGTCTACGTCTAATGATCTCTAACCGGATATGAGAATAGACATCAGGCGAGTGACCACCAACGAGGCTCAGGACGTCCCCGCTCCCAACGTGCTGCAGATCGCCGAGGGGATATCACACTGAATGCTGAGCTGGGTATGACCTTCGTTACTCGACTCCCATCGTGCAGACATCAAGGCCCTGGGCTACGTAATGTATGATTATCGCCTCTTCTTTACCGACAAACCCCGCACTAGAACCTGTTCAATGTTCAGAGTCTGTAAAGGCTAGGATCAGGAGGAGGATCACTCTCGCTATTGATATCGACTCGGACATTGGGGTGAAAATTCAAGATATCAGCCATCACCAATTCCCACACGATGCGCTGGCTAGATTCTTACCTGATATTCGTACGCCTGTATGTCCCTTTCATTAAGATCTGACGATGCGTCAGCGTCCCGTGATCGCCTTCCGCACAGCACACAGGTTCTCTCGAAATGGTTGGTGCCGTTGGACGAGTAGACCAGGCTACGGGAGGATCATCGGCAGGCTCTGCTAGACACCAGCACTGGGATGTTATGGTTGTGTCTATTTGTTCGTATAACTCTGTCCGTCAAGTTCCTGCTTGTTTTTCTTTCCGTGTTAAGAGTATGCTTTATAGCTCCCCTTTTTATCTTTATTTTCTTTGCATCTCTTTTCGTGAGCACGGCTAGTCTATCATTCTCATCTTCTATATTCTTCGTGGTACCGAGCATCACTCTCCCCATCCACTCAACCCCCCGGCTCGCTCCCAAAAGCCTGATCCAGAACGACACGGCCCTACCCCAGCGGTCACGATCTATTTTCGCAAGGGGTACACGGCTCTCTCTCCCTTGGTAGACTCTTGAATCAACACTAAATCTCAGGATCCGCCGGGTCCGGGAGAGCCCGACGCGTTGGTATGCAGCAAACGCCTACCACCCTGATCTATGGCGGGCGTCGCTGGTTCCTCGTTATTTCGGCGGGCCCTCAACGCAACGAACACAGCAGGCGAGGTTGGAATTGCAGAACTTCGCTGGGTTGGATACGGAGTAGAGCGTGTTCACTGAATGCTCGATCGTCTCGTCTAATCTACTTACAAACCCAAACATCAACGACCAGCTCACCCATTCGGGAATTAATACTCCCGGTGGTCCAACCTCAGCCCCTTCTAACAGATCTAATCTCATCGGGATAATCAGCATTGGTTCCGAAATAGCCTTCGACTACGACGGCTACAGCTACCTCTGGGACGTGGAAGGATATCCGCCCAGGAGCCCACCAGACCCGATCATCCATGCGCGGAATGCGAGTGCATGATTCCAGGCGAGCGAGTTAGTCTGTAATGCGATGCGATGCGGCAGTGCAGGTGGATGTGGAAACACCCGCGGGCGGTTATGCTTCGACGAGCAAGCATCCATTCATCCAGCCTTCTGCGGCTGTGGCGCGGACAGCGCCCTGATTCGATATCAAGGCGCAAGGGTTGACCGTTCAGTCCATGATGGAGATCGGCGGACAGGATATCGGAGACAGGACGGTCTGGAGCGCTGGAGCAGGAGACGTCATCCGTCTTGCTGGAGAGCGCTATAATGGTAATCCTCATGGAAACTTGGGACATGCCTCCATCGCGAGGAACGGCGCAAAATATCTTAGCTGTCTGGGATATTTCTGCTGGATGCATCTTGGCTTGAACCGCGACGGGACTGGATGGCGAAATAGTGTTTGCTGAATCCTGGAGTCGTGCTGGCCCGCAATGAGCAACGTGCAACTGGCTCATACATTCTAGATGAAGGTTGCTATAGTGCGGTGCTGTGCTGTGCTGCACATGGCGAGGAAGCTGGCGGTGGATCTTGGACGAAAGAGGCATGTCCCTTTAAACACATACGACTGTGCCTTGGGTAAGATTATCAGGGTAAAATGGCTCATGGGCTCATGGGCTCATGGGGATGCAGTCCTGGGCCATTCGTGACTGGGTATGGGTATGGGTATATGTCTTGGCCCCCGCCATAAAATATGGACAATGCTCGACGCATGGTAAGCCGAATAGGCGTCGCCATGCCACGCGGTCCCTACGTACCCTCGCAACCCTACTAGCCATACCCACAGTTCGGAACGGAATGATGGTAAGAGAAAGCAACGGATGAAACCGTTCGAATGATTAAGCTAGGACAATACTGGCGCCCAGGGCACGGAACGAAAGAGACAGGGAGATGCAGCTCATCTGCGCCCCGACGTGGATCTGTACATCCCTGGCTACGTTTGAGCGGTCTGTGATCGGTGCCTGTGGGCAGGCCCCGGTTCCCCGCTTACATGGTGAAGAGGTCTTTTGCAACCAATGCAGGGGAAGGGGAAATGCCCGTCAGGGCAACTGGGTCCTCTCGGGCGGGTGGGCACTGTTCAAGCTGTCTGCAATGCCAGGTATGTGTGACTAATACCAGCCAGAAGCTACGCACGTCTTTGAGACTTTGGCGAGGAGGCACCGCATACCGGAGCAAGCTCACTACAGACGACGATCTGCTCGGCGCAGGCAAAGTCCCCTGGGAGCAGGTGTGTATCGTCCATTTCACCGCTGCTGGAAGGGCGCCGCGCTTCCATCAATTACACAGGGCTGGAGTCTGGGGCTTCCATACACGGTCTATGGTGTGGCTCGGTACTACCTAAACAGGTTATGGTCTTTTCACTGCTCCATCCGTATGAATGGTTGATCAGTGATTCCGACGTTAGGAGGTGAGAAATGATATGACATTCAAGGGATGGGATGGGATGTTCCTTGATCTTCTGCGCCACCAATCGGAGCCGAACCTTTGCCCGGTTGACGGGCCTATCGTCCGTTGCGGAAATGCTTGGTTCCCTGGGCTTCATTCAGAAGATGCAGCATAGCGGGTGTACAGACCCAGGAGATCCCCTGCCCCGACTTCTCTGGCGAAACGATGCTGCTCGTTCAGGAATTACTGCGCCCGCCATGTTTATGGGACCTCTAAATTCCAGCCCTTTCCATGACGCCCAGACGAACACCCAGTCAGTGCCGTCGTTATGCTGCCGTTGCCGTTGCCGTGCTGCCATACCTCCTCGCTCGATCAACTCGACTCGACATAGACCACAAGCGAACGTACCAAATGTTGTTCAGCATCGAATCCCAGCTCGTCGAAATTTGCATCGAGGATGATCGATTGCGTCCGGACTCGTACTGCGATCCGATTCGCGTTCGACTTGGAAAACTATCTCCGCGAGGAATGTACCACGCGGACTGTTGGATATGCAAGGTGCACACAGAGCTCCACATCTACGTCCAGGAGAAAAGCGCCACAGGCCGCTAGGCGTCCGGGGCGCGTGCGTCTGCTGGCCGCGAACGCACAGAATCAATCCTACCAACCGCGGATCTGCGGCGGGGGTTCACGCCAGTATACAGATACGGTAGGGTGGTAGGGTGTCCTAGGAGACTTACATGTACCAAAACAAGGAGCTACTCGGACAAAGGTAGTGGCTTGTGGATTATGTCGGAAACACTGTCCGAAACGGTCGATCATCCAAACCTACGATGGTTCTCCGATAATGACAGCACCAAGCCGCGCTACGAGGCTCAAGTTGTTTACATTATATGCGAGACGGGAATCCGTGTAGACGCGTGTATTCATCCGGGGCTCGGAGGCGGAGAACCAGCGGTCATTATAGCGCTCGCAAGGGACCGAACCAATGTACCGGTGGTGTTTCCCAAGTCAGCGAGATGCACGAACGGAATGGCGCTGCGCGCAGAAGGCCTCGTCCTGTTTGGCGGGTGGGGGTGGTCAAGTTCCGGGGAGTAGACGAGGGAAGAGGGGTAAGGGAGGGCAGTAGATGGGGTATTGCCCTCGGTCGCTCAGAAGAAAATGATGATGGAGAGAGAGGCAGAAGAGATCCATTCACACTGACCACTGGTTCGTGATATTCATGATCCGGAAGAGACAGCAAGTACCTGATGGATACTTTACTTCCACCAAAGGAAATGGCCCGATCCCACAGCATTAGGGGGCACTCCGGCTGCGATCCAGGGGCCTGGGTTGCAACTGCGCGAGATTCGACATGCGACTTGCCCAACCTTGACCCTTCTTCCATCCGTCCATATACAGGTTATCCTCTATACTTTTGCTGGCGACATCTGTACCTCAACCACGACGGGCAAATATGCCAGAAATCACATCGGTCATTCCGGGAGGACGGAAATCGTACCACGACGCATTGATTAGTTGCGCTTTGGATGGCCTTGACGCCTCTCCGCGGGTATCTTCGGTAAGCTCTGCTGATATTGACAGTCCTGTTATCTGACGCCCACATAGAACAGAACCGAGAGGCACCAGGCGCGCTACGCTGGAGATCAGGTTCTTCGGCACCCTGACCTGATTATGGTGCAACCAATCAACCGGCTCGTCTGTCGTATGTCTTAACAGTGAATCGGCCAGAACGCGACAGTAAGGGTGTTGGGGTTGGAAGCGACGCTGCCCACCAGAGCGAGCGGGCCGGTCTGTCGGTCTGTTACGCCAGGGGACTTGCGTTCCATCATCATCAACGGGCACGTCACCGAATGATACACACCACGACATGTGAGAAGCCTGCCCTGTTTTGTCTTCTCATTTCCAAGACGCAGCGCCTTCACGCGCAGATTGTTTTTCTTTACGAGCTACATAACCCCTCCCCACCCCCCCACCTTCACAAGACAGAAAGAAGATGGACTCAAACAAAATGACGGACACCAAGCCACAGGGCTTGGGGGATATTTTCAACACCCTCTCCAAGGCAGAACAACAGCACGACCAGGCACGCTGACAGAATAAACAACACCAACTCGAGCAGGACCGCCGTGCTGAAGGGGGGCGCCGTGCGGCGGAACGACGACCGACAATGACGACAAAACCTCACCAACTCTCCCCACTCAATACGCCGATCTCCCAGATGGAGATATTACCATTTGGGACGCTTTGTCACATCACCTGGCTGATCCCCAGACCACCTTCGTACGCGGTGCTAGGCCGGTGGCTGGCATCTACGCACCCTTTCTAGTCTCAGGCACGGCCTGCCCTGCGTGGATATCGTGGTCGGCTGCGTACGATTAAGCCGCTCGCAATCTATCGTGGAGCCATGAAACGTCGCGAAAATGGATCTCCAGAGTAGTCGTCCACCGCTCATATGTGAAGGCACAAGTTATTCAGATAGACCGCCATGTCATGATGACCTCGAAAGGCCGTCCAGATGCAGGTGTGCGTGTTTGGGCAAAGCGCAAGTCGATTTATTGGGTTATTGATGATTGTCGTTACGGGCAGTGACTACTGCGCATTCTATCGTGCGAACTACGAGTCGCGTGGCGTTGCCGGGACGCCCAATCAGATACACATTGGGTCTCGGTGGGGTCGAATATCTAATATCTATGGTCGATACAGCCGCAATCCATAGACGGTTGGACATAAGAATCACCGAGACGGCGGAAGCTGCTTGCTACTTCCGGACAGCGTGAGACGGGACATCATGGACCGGGCCACCTTCCATACCCAATCCCTTCCCGACGACACGATACATCCGATGGTGGCAAAGTACCGAGCCGGCCTGCACAATCGTAATGGTAGCGGCAGCGAGGATGCTCCGTTCAGTGCGGCTTTGCAGACAAAGTTGTATCCCCAGTCAAGCCGATTTTGTACAGGGATACCACCATCACTCCGTCGTCATGGGCTCAAGTTCCAAGCCACTTCAGTACGATTCGACGGTTTTGTAGACGGGCCCGCGCAAAATATTGATGATGAAGACTTTGGGCAATGCGGCGCGGTCGAAGGCAAAACGGAATCGATACCAGTATTCCGTCGAGCTGTCGGACTCGCCTGTCATCGAATGCATGGCTTGGGTGGGACTATGGAGATATGCGCCGACAGGACCAAACACTTGGGCGATTTCGACGAGCGCGTTCGTCATGACATGGCTGACTAAATCACTGAATCACTCAGCCACGACGAACGAGCGAGCCCTGCTCGCAGGACGACACGCAGCTCCAGGCGTGATCGCAGAGTTTTATATGAAGACGAAGGCCACGGATACTGGAGCTAGCCAGCTAAACAGCGTCTCTGCGTGCTGAATCATACTCTTCCATTCCCCTATTTACCATCACCTGCCACTACGGGTAAGACCGTCTCGACATGGCGTGGAGATACTCTCCCCCATATCTTTCAAATGCTCAGCACACCGCGGCTGAGCTATCCCATCGATGGGCGGAGTACAGCTCAAAGAATGCAGGTTTAATACGCCATCGTTGAGAAGCGGAAGGAGGTAATGCGCGCTGCGAGGTCCTTCATCACAGCTGGCCACAATGGCTGCGATGAGGATTTGTGCCTCAACAGAGATGGTGCTCGCACACCAAACCTGACTCCGCAGATAGTCTCGTCCATATAACGGACAATATGATGCTGGTGCAAAAGCATGGGGTTTGATCATGGAAGCAGGACGTTCGGCAACACCCACATGGCCGCGCGGTCCTCGCCTTTCTACGTTCACATCAGGCCGTTTGGTCACAGTTTGCAGACAAGGCAGTGGACACTCCCTTCTCTTGAAGAAATGTATCCTGCGTGCCTTTGCCTCTGTTCGTCCACTGTTACCTCTCACACTGGTCACATTCCCGGACCTGCCACCTGCTACCTGCTGCTGTATATGGCGTGTGAGCCCTATTCCTGGCCGCTTGGTCGGGTTTCGTCAACGGGACTGTGAACGTGCGAGCACTGCCTGCTCCCCCTACCGTTGTGGGGGGTGGTGTGTTTGTTGGACAAAGCTTTTTCGTCTACCAGTCGAGCCATCGCTCATATCGATGCGTCGCGAAACTACCTAATCCCCTTGCCCTTCCATCAACCAAGGGCTCGAGAAATTCGCCGCAGCCATAACTGCCCTGGACGGTCCTTATGGCGACATGGCGACATGAGGGCGAAGGCCACGACGGCCAAATCCGAATCACATACCTTAAGTTACGAATAAACCCGAACCCCTCGGAGTCCGCAAGATTCGATTTGCTCTCTGTGGCCATCACCCGCAATTCTTCTGCTACCGCCGCTGGTCTCTTCTGATGCGATGCTGGTAGTCACGGCGGTCCAGCAGAACGCGTTATGGGTAAGACCAACATATCCGCTCAGTCGACCGAGTTGCGGAGTTCTGATATCGGGATAGGGCGCTGATTCAGTCTCAGGAGCGGTCGGATATCATAATTCCAAGAGCCGGATGAGGCCTCAGACTTTTTCGTTTCAGCTCCGTCACGCGAACGAGGGAGACAGATCCCCATAGACTATTGGATGAACGGCGCAATGTGCAATTCTTCGCGAAGAAGGTCAAAAACTCTCAGTCGCGGTGCGCCGCTTCTGAACTTATCTTGAAATGATGGGGTTCATTCCAGACGGGCAAAGTCCACGTCTACAATATCTCCCAAAGATATTTGCTTCTGTGTTGAAGTGCTCAGATAATTGGTAGCTGGATACCAGTAATTCCGCGGTCCACAAAAGCGAAACAATGAGTTGGTAGCAGCCCTGAACTTCATAATAAGTGCTTACAGAAAGCTCGTCAATGCCCTGACATCGGTTAAATTGCTCTACAATGCTACCGAATCATCGATCCTGAAAAGGTGCCATTTTATGAACTACGTCTAATCGTATCAAACGGGTTTGGATTCAGGCAGGTCTTGACTTAACCTAGGATGAATACCGCAACAGCCGACACAGGAACACAGGAATCCCGTTCCATTCATGCGAATAGGAAGCCTGCGAACGCTGGAGAGGGCTCTAGCTCGAAAAGCTGTACGCCCACGACGACCCGGCAAGGCCATGCACGCCTGCCTGCTGCAACTCGACTCCGCGAAGGCTTCACGCAGGTGCCTCCCTTGGGAGCTGATCAACATGGTATGAGAATCAAGCAGATCCCGGGCACGACACGATGCAGAGATTCCACTAGGAAAGTGCGCTCATTGCGACTCTCAGGGAACGAGGCGTGATCGATCATCCATGGATAGAGGCGACCCTGTCCAGTGGTGTATGCCGCTTCCAAAGCATGTTCCGCTCAAAAAGCGTGTTCAATTCTAGTCCGTCAGATATGTACGCGCGAGTGCACAACAGAACCAGCCGGTTGAGTATTCGTTCAACGGGCGCTCTGTCATATTGTGATATTGTCATACTGTCATGGGCGTGTGTCAGTGTGAGGGCTATGCGCTGGGCGAGTTCGCCCCTTTCCCACCTGGTTGGCGCGAGACTCGATTACTCGATAGGGATGGTATGGGGCCAAACCTTCACGCTACCTGTGCCGGACGCCGCGGACAGGAAAATGCATCTTACCCAGCGCGGACACTAAGGTTGAGCGCACAGCATAATTCAGTGGGGGCAGGGTGTCGACCTCCGACCTACCTATATGACCCGTCCCGTGTGGGTGGTCCTGTATATGGCTCTGGACTTTGGGGATAACACCTCTTCTCTTCATTAATGGACGTCTGGCTGTGGGTAGACGAATACCTTCCATTGTACGCTCCTCGCATCCTGGGTCGCTCGCGCGCTGGTCACCAGGAGGGGTAATCAGGGTGTGTCCTCTCGTGCCTGCGGGATACAACATGCAAATCGGACACAACTGCTACGTGCTTAGATTCGTGAAGTTGCATCTGGAAGAGCGACGCTAGTCCTCTTCGCCGGGCTCATACAGTGAGATTAGATCGATCAGGCCATGATATACCTAATACATCTCGGCCTTGGAGCCCACGGGTGGGCCTCGTGAGCCCTAACACAAATATCCAAGTCAGATTACACGCGGTGACCCTTCACTGGAGTTGGAGTTGGAGTTGTTTAAGGGTCAGGGGGCCCAGCACAATCGATCACGATGCCTTGTATGTACCCGGCAGACCACTCATCACCACTGTGGCGGAACCGAAGCTAGGGTCCATACTATATGCCCCTCCTCAAGACATCAGCGAGGATTTTATGCTTTCGATAGCAATGGACTGCCATGGCCTGGCTGCAGCTACTCCGACATGAGCGTTCGAAGAGCGTGAGAGGCGTCGTGCTGTCTTCCCGGGTCACACGCGCGGTCCCAGGACACTCATGGATCCGCCTCGAGATATCGATCCGAGGCACGAGAAATTAAACGAAGCAGCGAGCTTTGTCTTGGAAAGATGTAGGGCTCACACCTGAGCAAGAGAAGTGCAGTGCAGTGTCTGTGTCCATGCACATAAACATGGACCTCGATACTTGAATCCACCGGGGTCATAGGGTACATCCTTGGGTATCCCGGAGCAGGCAAACCGTTCCTCTTTCCTCCTGGTTGTTAAGCATTCGTGTTTCGCCGCATTGGCCTACATATTATCTTCTCGACACAAACCAATGCCGTAGCATATGAAGATTGCGCGAAGCTTAACCATCTTCAATCCATCCCCCAAGTGGAATTAGGAATGGAATCGGCTTGGTCTCGGCAAATCCACCCCCAGACTCTGGCGAGCAGAGGCCCAAGTTCCGGTTCGTTCTGTGCGGTTCGCCATCGCGCTGGCAATTGGAGTCCGGCTTGATATGGAGAACAAATCGACCCTGGACTACTACTGGCCATGCATAATGTCTTCTGGACTAGTGTCCGATGTACCTGCACGAACACGTCCTGTCCGAGGGCGGATATCTGCACGACCCGAAACGCTGGATGTTACTAGGACCAGTGCAGCCTTTGCCGTCCGCACTGCGACTGCCCCATTACGGCCCCCGGGCGCTTTGGATTCCTGTGCCTCCATTGGGCGGGTACTCACCAGACGTCAAGGCATACGTGCACGACACGCACCGTACTATAAACAAGTTCAATATCGTGGCGTCAGCCGAATGCGCAGTAGCCTCGGATCCCATGGGACAGTATGTACAACAACCGCACGGACCAGGGGCCTAGGCGGTCATAGTTTCGTGGCAAACAGTCGCACTGCATCGCCAGCCAGGGAGGATGGGATGCTAGACCGATCGCGGCATGACAGTAACATAAGTATCCCATCAGGCAAGTTCCTTGGCAGCGTGGATCTGGATCGCTCCAAGTTAGGTTATGGACCTACATTGCCCCCGCGCCCAGTAAGCTTTAGAGGGACACTTGCGCTGCTTTTGCATACACATGGCTGGCGGCGCTCGCTCCTGCCCGCGCCCGCGCACCCGAGTCACGTTGCTTAGCATCCAACATGTTACCACCGAGACAGACTGCCGCCGCAATATCATGTCTTCATCGAGAATGGCATGGCTGTATTCGCCACTGCGTATTACAAGAGGTTCCATGTTGACAATGACGTCAAAATCGTCCACCGTTATCTGTCCCGGGAGGTGGGCAGCCTGCTGGTATGGTATCTGTGGCTTGTTCTGCCATTTGTATGATATCTCATGCTCGAGTGGTGGGACCGCGAGCCGTCTGAGAAACCCGATGCCCCCCC
>MU628307.1:21393-45370 GCA_025688815.1 Aspergillus carlsbadensis
AAGTTGCACCGGGCCGAAGACTGAGTACGCTGAAGTGCAGGAGCTTCTGGGTCAATTTGCTGCAATCCTTCGAGGTCACAAGTGGCCAGTTGATATTGACACCTCGGCACCGGCCTATCGCACTCAGTGAGGGGGGGGCGTTCGGTAGGAAATTCATGCATACAAGCGACCCAGGCCGCACGCCGCGGTCAGCGAGCAGGGGACAGTAGACAGTGTGGACTAGTCCTTTCAGAGTTGAAGGTGCACGCAGGCACTGTGACTCAAACAATGATGAAATTCTGCTCCTGACCTCTGATCAGGTAAAATCGACGCCCGCGGGGCCGGAATGTCCATTATTGGGCTTGTTCATGTGTCTTTCCTACGACTCTTACTCATTGCTGTAACATCTAACCCTACAGAAAGGGCTCTTAAGTGAAGACTAGCAATTTGAGCTTGGGTGTCTTTTTTCAAAAGGACAGGACATCAATACAGATATACCACGGAATGGTATTACCATGATCTACTCAGGCTACTACCTCCACTAAAATGTCTGCCTACCGGAGTGATCATGCGTTCGCTTCAAGAGGCGAACCATGAGATGCCAGGCACGCATGGCTGTTACGGGTGGTAGCAGCACGGTCTCTCGGTCTCTCGGTCCCACATACCCTATTCACTCACCTGGGACGCTACAACAGTCTTCATACCCCGCTGCATGATTCCAACCAGCCCGCAGTGTACCAAACCGCGATTTCAGGAATCTGCCATGGCACAGCGTGATCGACCACACGGCGGATTGCCCACAATGACGAGATAGAAGAGAACGCATGGGGGTGTCTGGGGATCGAGTCGAGGTTTTTGAGGAAGAACACAATTGAAGTGTGCATCATTGGGGTCAGGAGGTTCATCTATCATGGATGTTTGCCCCCCTCCGACCTACCATTTAGATGAAAGACGGCACACAGCAAGATCATCAGGGGATAACCTTGCATCGCTGATATCCGTGTCAAGGCAGGAACGATGCGAGCAGCATAAAAAATACCTGGACTGGATCTTTGCCTGCCGACATATTCAAAGCCCACGAGGGCGAATATCGGTCGGAACTACGAAGCCTGGCGCTCTATCGCAAGTCAAACTGCTCAATTTTGATCGCTGCAGTCACTCGACAGATAACTCGTGCCTACCATGTTACGTCCCACGGGTATACCAATGGCAAGGACGATTTCGCGCTCACGGGGGCGATCCATTCACTGGTGCGGAGAAACCGGACAATACGCCACGTGGAAAGCCAGAAACGTGGAAATTTCGTATAGCCGCCACAAGTCGAGCATATGGAGTATCAAGACACTAGAATTCCGACTACCTGCGCATTAGCCAGGTCGGCAAACTAGTCTGCGAGGCAGTCTGAGCCGGGAATCTTCTGGAACCAGGCACGTTGGGTTCTTTGGTCTTATACGTACCCGCGAACATATGTGCATAGTTCCGAGTCTTGGGACGCCCGAAGCCTTCTTTCTGAAGGGACACTTGGAGCAGTGTGGATCTCTTTAATGTATTTCAGGACTGAGTCTATTACCAGCAACAAAGACAGAGCTAAACCAACCGGCACCAAGGCATGCGGAGGGCTTCCAAGTGAAGTCACTGCAGGCTGCAGGATCTGTCGAGTGGGGGAATTGCCCTGGGAGCGCCAGAGCGACCTGGTGAAGGATACCAAACAGTATCACTCGAGGACCTCAAGGCACCCCCTCCAATATTCCCCGGCCGGACGGGAAGGCCATAATACAAAAGTCGCCAGCCTTATCTAGGAGTACCACCGCGGGCACCCTATTCTTGATATGCTTGGCCTAGGTCGACAAGCAGAGACCAAGAGGACCTTCACGCCCCCGGTGCCGGGAACTCTACTCGACGGGAAACAGGCTCGCTGATAAGAGCCCCGACTGCCAGCTGAGTCCTGTTGTTCTGCGAATCATGTGGTAATTCCCCGCCTATGTTCGTTGTCAATGCTCACGCCCTATCGAGTCAAGGGCTGTGACTCCCTAACCACCCCGCTGCCAACGACATGAAATGGGGGGCTGCTGTGCGTGTCCCAATGCAATAGGTCCGAATATCAAACAAATAGCGAAGCAAAGGCGTCCCGCTGCGTTAATCAACCTCTTGGGGTTTCCCGGGCTCCGGGCTGGTCATCAGCCGTGTGTTGCTTCTGGATATTCAACGTCTCGGCGACGCAGGCATGTTTCTGCGTGCTAGCACGGATGCCTTCTTAGTGCGGCTGCTGTTTAGTACTGGTTACGCGGTCGTTTTCTCGCCCAGGCTGGCAACTCGCACTGCAGCAAAAGCAGCACAAGTCTTCACATACTCATGCTCGCCTTTGGTTAGTGTGTGTATCCCTGGGTATCGGGTGAGAAGTACAGTGTACCTATTGTCTTTTTTGTCTGGGAACCGAAACTGCCCCATCCGTGCAGGACTAGGGCCGTATACGTGCTTGTCGCTCAGGGTGGGAAAACGTCGACAAAGACGATAGGACGGTGCACCGGAGGCTCTTCTGCGCCTGTGTCTCATAATAAGAGTTCAAGAGATATTACTCCTGCTCTTTTAACTTGAGACTCAGTCTCCCGGCACAACCCTAGCCTTACCAGGAAATGTCTGCCATGGCAAGTCACTCTACTCCAGGCTCCAACTTGTTCCCAGCCGGATCATCAACCTACGATCACTAAAATGTGCTTGATCAGAACCTGCACGGAACTTCGTGTGGCCGGTTCCCCAGAGTCTCGCCGTCGCGTCCCGTCCACGCTGGAACCAACTTACCGTTCCTCTGAATTGATTGGTCTAAGAATATATTTCCTGCAGATGGCCGGCTGAATTATGCTGCTGTACTCGAATTGCGTAGCTATTGTCACCATGCAGTATCGAATGGGGATGGGATGGTCACCTACGGAGGAACACTCGACAGCGAATTTCGCTGTATACGCACACCAGTACATACCGTGGTGTTAGCCAACCGTCTGTATGCGCTTGCAAACGTCTCCAAGATCGAGCCTTGCACAGCGTGGGCATTGAATCCTCGCCTCATCTGCTCGCAATTCATATCCTTGGGCGTGTCGTGTCGAGGGCCTCGAAGGAGCCAAACACAACGCAACCACACAACGCACTAGAGAACTCTATCGGACAATAATGGTGATTGTGAATCTTTGTGGACTTAGTATTCTGGGTCTTCCAGATTGAGGACGTCGCCTATGTTGAGAAATCGTCACGTTTCTCCATTACCTTCACCGTTTCTAGAACCCCTGGTATTGCGCCCCGGCGGAACAACAGACATAGTAAGTTGCTTTGCTGCGGGCGACGACCGGCCCAGCGCGCCTTGCATAGGACCCTACGTAAGCCACATTGATTAGGCTCGGTGTGATTTATCCGAGGATGACGCGGGCGAGCACTATGCGTCTCGTCACGGCTGCGAGAGAGGTGTGATATGGATCAGGTACAGCAAGGTAAGTGCGCGTCATCCAGCAGAAGGCTTGAGTGATAGTTCCATGCTAATAACGCGGTGCAGGGCTTAATAGGTACAACAAAAGACAAGTCCAGATATGTCCCAATATGTCGCTATATCACGTCTGCACTGGCGCTACCTGAATGATCTAAACCGCATTTACGGATACTATTGGTATCAGATGGGATGCTAATTAACTAAACCACGTCAACAGACACGTCTTAGGATTGGACCCCTGGTGTCTGACGATAGAGCAGAAGCTTTTACGAACGCCAGTGACCGTCACCGTCACCGTCACCGCGCACCAAGCTATTTGGCCAAGCCGAACAGAATAATAGAGAGCCTTATTGACTACACCAGTCAAGGTGCGATGTCCGTCAGGCCGGGATTGATCGCACACTCCAGAAACAGGACGCGGTCCGCAGTCGGGTTCGATGGTCCCGAAGAAATTTAACCAAGATGCAAACCGCGGGCGAATAACTTACAGTACCCTTGACGCCCCAAGGTTGTCGGCAGCAGCACAGGCATGGGCTTCAAATGCACCCTGCAAAGACCGTCACCAGGTCTACATAACGGTGGTGCTTCTGCTTCTGCGATACGCGATACCAAGCGCGAGGCCGGGATATATTTTTCATGCAATCAGACTTATTACGACCTCATCCTGAACAGGTTTCTAGGGAGCTATTGGTCCTGAGTACGGTGAACGCAAGCGGGCCATGCTCACTGTTCGAGCAGGATTCTTCTATCCGCTAGCCGGTTCTTGTGCCTTCGGCCATCGCTCCGCCACATGTCCTCAAATTCACTAAAGGTCTTGCAGGGCCAGAAGAGCATTTCTATACCTCACTACTAATCGATACGGCATTTACAGTATTTGAGTCCCGTTCTGCTCTTGATTAAGGAAAGGGAAACCAAATCGCACGAAGCGCGTAGCAGGACTCGATCAAGTTTCGTCATCGCTAGTCACGTATTTCGAAAGGGCGTAAAAGCCCGAGTACTCTCTACCCTTACCCAAAGGAGGGCCGGTGCATACGAATGTTGACGAAGGAAACTGTGGAGATGCCGAGGCACACTTTGCGGAGTCTGCGTTGAACCCCCCATGTCTGACGCGAAACTGGCGCCCCCAGCTCCTCCGCCTCCCTTGTTTGGGCGCACCTGCCAGTGGTGCTTATACGGAGGTATAGAGTGCTCCCCCATCCGCAGTGGGGATACGCCGTGTGATTACGGCCGTGAGGTGGCGCCAACGCAGGCGGGTGGTGGTTGCTAACCTGTACGGTCTGTCACTATCCCCTCTCCTGCAAGATTATTTAGCGTTTACGGCGTAATAATAGCCCTCTAGCCAGCCTGTCAGGTGGCTGTGACCGCCGTCGAGCT
Organism: Aspergillus carlsbadensis; assembly: GCA_025688815.1. Lineage (NCBI taxonomy): Eukaryota > Fungi > Ascomycota > Eurotiomycetes > Eurotiales > Aspergillaceae > Aspergillus > Aspergillus carlsbadensis. The sequence goes on from MU628307.1 coordinate 26,222, forward strand.
TTCCCGTGCCTTCCACGAGGTCATGATACATTCGATCCTCGCCCGGAGTACCAGAAATACCTTGCTTTGACCCCACCACTAGGGATATCCACGCTCCCGGGCCCGCACTATGCCTCCTCGCCTGCTCGCACGAGTGCCGTATCCTAGTTGGGAGATCCGTGCTCGCAGGGCTGAAGCGTACTCGTTTCCCAAATCCTTCAAGTCACTCAGTTATGCGGAAGGTACTGTCAGCGCGTCTGGAAGAAAAGCAACTTGTATAGAATGGGGATGGATCAGACGTGCAGTGATTTCTTGATACAAAGAGGCCCGTCCTTCTGCACCTCTATACCCGGACATGAATGCGAAGTGTGCGGTGCACGACAGTGTTGACACCAGTGAAGACGGGATAAATATACATATGAGCAGCAGCATGTAGTCCGTTCCCGGATCTTCGCGCCGCCGGCGCAAATGGGATGGCTATTCGCCCCCGTCGGCCGATCTCCCTCTTCGAGGTGTTTTAGAAGTACCATATGCTTATGCTACTAGACTGCAGGCTGGGTGTACGAAGACCCAAATGCCCCTGGTACCCACCGCAAGATGTGCCCGCCACAACAGATACCCGGGCCACTTCACGCAAAACCGTCAACAAGGATGTTTCTTTGGGCGGTATGGCAGTTAGCCTGTCGATCACCACTGCCATCTGTTTCCGATTCTGCAAGACGATTGCCGACGTCTGGCTGGAAGAGTTGGAGTCGGTGGCTGCTGATGCTCTACACCAGACCCACCCTCGTCTGGGACGACCCGCGAAGCCAGAATCTCTTCAGAGCCAAAGGCGGTTGTTGATGCCTGGTATCTTATCGTGCCTGACTTTATAATACCCAACGGTGACTATCATGTTCTCCTTTGAGCAGCTGGCCTTGAGTTCAAAGCCTTTTATAGCGAGAACCCAGGCTATCTAATACCTCGCTCCAGGATTACACAGAAGCAACTTGCTAGCTTGCGTACCTACTATAAGATACGGAAGCATCGCGCAAAAGTCCTGAAGGGGCTCGGCACATTGGGGCTCACTACTTCCTTGTGCCTTTCCACAGCCAACTTTGAAGTCTATCAAGCTACCTTTCAACATTCACAATGCCGTCAGGAGTAGCCCAAAGGGCTCGGGAGGTTATCAACAAACACCTCCCCGACCCAGCGCGTGGTCCAAGGACCACTACGTCCTCTCCTCTCAAGAACGTCAAATAGGGTGGGTGTCGTGCAGCAGTACGCACCGAAATGCATGCGCCGCAATCTAGTAACTCCGCGGGATGGAGAAACATATACGTTGTCGATGGATGTCGGGTTCAGAGAATTAACGATCGAGCACCCATTTTGTGTCCCAGGATGTCATAGCTCAACCAGTTTTGCAATGCAGCCCGCACATGGCCTACAGCAAGTCATTTCGCCATGTCATGACCAGTCTGTTAGTATTGCGGGGACAACTAGTTATAACCCACTCATTGTGGAGCCTGTCCGCGTGTTTGATTTCTTGAGTGGATAAGTATTTGAATGCGTCCAAGGGTCATTTATACCCGCATCTCCTGCCACCCGCGGCTTTTCTATCGGATCTCTACGCCTGAGCCTGAGGAGGCCTTGTCCCACAATGCGACTATAGGGGGGAGAGCAGGCGCTGGACATATCAGGGCCCCGAGTATTCGAGCATCATGCAGCGTCCATTAACGGGAACGCAAAATAGAGTCCGCGGACAGCGCGGTAGATGTCGTGCCCCCCGCGCAGCAAAGGCGAAAGCGCGGAGCAACATGCTGTACATCATCCAAGGACGGGACGGCCAGTATGAGGCAATGTGCGATGGTACCTTGTGTCGGGCGGGGTGGGGGGCTGGGGGACGAATCCTCGTGTGGGACACACATGACAGGGAGATCAGGAAGCCTTCCAAACCTGCTCAGCATGTTCATGGGGGTCGTAGCGAGTGTGTATTTGGTTCTGCGGTCGCTGAAGGTCTCCCACGCGTGTCCCCCCATCTGTGTGCTCAGCCTTCCGTGGTATCACATATACACATGACCATTATTGGTCTGATGGATCGTGCCTTGGGGCAGACGTCCTTTGCAACCGAGAAACAGGAGGTGGGCTCGCAGGCCGAGGCTAATAAACTACACCAGACTCTAGCTCTAGATCAGATACTCCATGCCACGGCCGGCCGACGGATACCTCATTTCCACTGCACATTCCGGCCTGTCTCTCCCCTCGTGCTTGTCACGTCCTTCATCAGGACGAGTTTCACCAGCCTACGCCATGTCGGTTGTTGTACACCAATACAACGAACTCAAAGCGCCATCGAAAAGCACAAAAAGGGATGGAAAAGACCAATAGAAAAACAAAAAAACATCAAGGCACACTTACCCTGTCATGCGGAAGGTTGTGGAATCTGGCGATGAACAGAGCGTGAATATGGCGCTGGTCCTTCTTTGAAAGTAGGGGTTGGGTTCCCCCTGCTTGCCTAAACGCGAAGTCGATTGGACCATAGACCGCGTGAGGTTTAAGGCTTAGTTCGCTAAGCCGTCCTTCACAGCGTGCATACAAGGGCCCAGCTACACAGTACTGCATCAGCCCGGAGCCTATGGGAGGATGTATAATATAGTGAGAAGAAGGAGGTCGATAAAAACAAGAAAGACAGGGAGCAGTACAATATTATGCACGACAAGACCTGAGGTAGGCCACCAGACCAGGCCGCTGCTGGATCTTCAACAAACGTCGAACAGCAGTGGAGACACACATTAGCTAGGGTAGAGCAAGCTCGCGTCTGAACCTGAACGGATGACGCACTAGTCTGCCAGGACTGCGAAGGTCCTAGCAACGCTCATAGCTTCTGAGATGGGAGATGTGAAACGCAACCAACGAGCAGTGCTTTATCTGTGAGAAGAAGGCGCAGCACGGCCGCCTGGCACAACTGGGGAACAGCGTGGCGATCGCGTGGACGCGAAAGGAAATGCCGAGCGCGCGGCCAATGTCTATAGAGTATGACAGGGTGTATCTCCCCGGCACTTCATCAAGCGTCCTAGCATTTCTCTCCTGAGCCATGTCTGGGAAGCGGCTGATTTCAGCCTGAAGCTTCTGCGTGGCGTCTCTGGAGAGGCTAAGGGGAGCTGGGGCCTGACGACAATCGCAACACGGGGCTATCCATGTTTCCCACTTGATACGTTTCCGAACGCAAACAGGGATGGACATGAACGCGCGCGACCTACGTGCCAGCACAACTGGTTTGGGGTGGTGGAATGTTCTCTGTCTAGCCCGCACTAGGAGGCTAGAACAGCACATCTGTCAACGTGCCGGTGTCATGGCAACTGGACATTTCTCGGCGTGTATGGTAAGTGAATATAGATTATTGGTTCCATGGCTGAGCCCTAACTTCACTCACAGGAACAGGGGTTTCGGCTATGGGCCATCCGTGTCATAGACAGGGGAAGTCATAGAGACCTTGCAGTCACATCGTCTAATTCACCATCCTTCCAGGTGTCTTTTCCTACCATTCACCCCATTCTTCACAGTAATCGTTCAATTACAGAGCTCGGACAACTATAAATATGGTTGTCCCCGGCCATCCTTCCCTTTTCTCCCAAATCCCTCTTACCGTCCCCAAAGCAAGACATACGACCTGAGTCTCAATTTCCTCCCGAGCCCCAGGAAACAATGCAGAATCTAAGATGACATACAACACACATAATATGCTTACAGCAGCTTATCCCACGAAGATACCTCGTGAGATTCATGGCTTGCCTTCGTTGAGCATCAAGTATCATCGCAAGCAGATCTCGGCGGGGACACACATCTTTTCTCGGATCCCGCGCTATTACCAGCATGGCCGATTCGTCTTTTTACCGATCCGGTACTCGTTGGAAGCATGGGACCTATCATAGGACATTGGGCTGAAGAACTGCTAAGAGATGAAAGCACATCTCTCGCGACTTGCAGAGGTTTAGCATATATGCGAACGAGATAGAACATGAGAAGTTCCGGAGAATCATAATAGGCTCCGGACTCTTTCCAACGAGTGTGCAAGTCTGTGCCTGAAGGGGAAGGGAATGCCTGAAGGTCGAAGCATATTTGGTGTCCAACACTGGATTGGAACCAGGTGAGGCTTGCGTGTCTATGCCCCAGCCGTTCAAGAGAATTCTGGTGGGGATCACCCTCGCTGTTTACCTGGTTGCAGTGCGGCATGGACATTAAAATTTAGCATCCTTCACGCCTGAGTGTAGGAACACAACATCGTAAAAAGTACTACTGGAGGAAGACGGCCAACAACATCCCCCCTACAGGGGCGCAGCACCTTGCTATGACTATGTTTAAATCCACATGGACTTGACAACCAACGTGCCCGTCTGGGTACGGTCGGGTTTGAGGGCAGGGATGTTTTGTCTACAGAAAGGCGCCCAAAACACCCATACGGTGCTCTGGACTGCGGTCACTCAGATTGTGCACTTTTTTTGCTCTCTTGTGCCTATACTTATCATGAAAACTCGAAGCCGAAGCCATGACATCCGGATTCAGTCTCTCCAGGCCCACTGGCTAATACGAGACCTGTCAAATATTCACGCTAGATGTACCCCCATGAGCTCTAGACGTGGAGACCGACCACTGGGAAAGCCCAAGACGGGCTACGCCGGTTTACAGCGTGCAGCGCCATCGCAAGGGCTACGGACACCTAGGAATCTGCGCAAGTCCCGCCGGAGACACGAGGGACACCATTAAATCCCAACCACGGTGCACAGGCTATTTAGACGGACTATGACAAGACGGCAAGGCGGGCCAGACTCTCATCGAGGCGATGCTATAAACACTCTCATGCAAAATCTACTGCGCGGGCCATGAAGAGATTACATGCGACCTACTCGGGCCGTTTCCTACCCCTTGGTGATTTCCGGGCATGAGAAATCCAACTAGAGTGGCGGTTGGAGTTGGGAAGGATTTTGTGGATGACTGAGGATGCTTGCCGCGGTTGTGTCCGAGAAGCAGTATGTACTTGGCTGATAGGCCACAATTGGTCCAAATGTATCATACCGTCATCGAGTAGGTTCTCATGCTCTGCGTCACCGTCCCTGTTCTGTCTCGCCGTACTGAGCGTTGCCTAGGACACGTCACTCATTCCGCGGTGGGAGGGTAGGGAATACTGGGAAAGAAGCTAGGTGACGAACACAAAACAATCTTCTAGTTGTAGCAGAATGTGGGCAACAACAGGCGGAAAATCCATGTTCTGAAATTCCTACTAGACCACGAGGCCGCGGCCGCTGGTGGATAGGGTCAGGGGTATGGGCGCCATTCCGCAGGGAGTCACGGCCTCTTCTGCCCTGAAGGATAGGCTCGAGTCGGCGAAGAGCTATCGTTCTGGGATCCCGAAGGAGAACCGCCCGGGTTGCGATCGACGCAACCTCCTTCTCTTGGTTCTGAATGAGCTGAGGGGGTCAGGCGTCCAAGGATCCTCTGACCCTGGAGCTGTACGCCCAGATTTCGAAATTGGGCGGAAAGCAATCGGAGCATTACTCGGCCCACCAGTGTCAATTGACAGTTTGACGCGATGAGCTTTTCTGCTGGACGGTCTATTACCCCAAGAGGCCTGCCATTGCGCAAAGTGAGGTAGGTTGAGGCGTCCTCGCAGGAGCTGCGACAACCACCAGTAGTTCCCCTCCGCCGTCTAGTAAGAATGGATAAGATATACGCGCCATGCCTTGACCTGGGTGTTCGGAGGAAGTTAACCTCCAACTAGGGCTGTCGTTGGCATTTCATTGATGGTCTCCAGGAGACTCTGAGGATATTTCCTTTCCAGCCTTGATGCTGTGTGTTTTTCTTTGCTGGAGGGAGATTCTGCGGTTTCATCTCAACAGATGGAGAAACCATATCTCTCACCGCGGAAGTACAGTAATGGCCTTGGCCGACGGTTCTTGCAAAGTAGCGCCGTCTCCATATATAAAGCGCGCACTCGGTCGAGGGACGACACACCACGCTGCGAATTGGGAGTTGGACACCCTGATAGGTCTGCATCGCTTTCCGCTGCCGCATGCCTACTAACAGCGGGGATTTCCAGCTATTCGATCACAGCCGTATGGTGCTCTCCCGAGTCTCTTGAACAATACAACAAGGGAGAGGTTGCTCCTGCGTACTTGCGGGAGTAATCGGGACGGACCAGTACATGCTGGTGGTAGATATACACTCAGGTATGTTATATGTTAGAGCTAAGGCGCCGCATTCGCGTGCGTCAGCCCAGTAGAAGAAACATACCCATCGCCTCTTTCTTACATCCTCGCGAAGACTAACACATGCAGTGGTCACAGATTCGATCCTGAGAGCTGACGATGACTGGATTATCATAACGATGACGGATCCATTCTGCCAGGACCCTGGCTTGTAGCAAGTCCGCTTTCCGTCCCACGCTGCCCTGGGCTGAGCCGGAGCCAGATGAGGAGAGGTTAACAGTGTGCATCTTCCGGCCTGAAAGTCCATAGTGAACGTCTGACGGGCACAGGGGGTGGCCTGCCTGAGAATGCCATCATGGGGAAGTGCTAAGTACGTGCGCAGTACCCGGTGCGCTGCTTAAACGGTCGTATATTCGCGGGAACACGTGAAGACGCCTCATTGGAAACCAAACCTGGCAATTAAAAAAGAATGCGGGTGTTGGTATGTAGTTATCCACTAGTCCCCTGGTTTTCAGCTGATTGCCATACAGCCCTAAGAGTACCGCCTGGTTTAACCATTGTGCAACCCATGCCACGCTTAGAAGTGAAGTATCAACGGATACAGTTGCGGCTTCCTAATCACCCAGTGCACATCTATGAGCAACGACACCCAGCAAAGAATCTGTCATTTCATGGTCCCACGATGTTGGCATTTTCAGTGAGGCCTTCCAAGACTGTGCCAACTGGAACCGAAACAAGCGGTGCGCGTGGTTGTGTTGTTATATACTTGATAATAATATGAGAGTAATATTAACAGTTATTAATTCTGCCAGCGAAGCAGATCCACCGCAGGAATAAAAGCCCTCACGTACAGCGCGCACATATTGTACTGTTGGCCGGTCAGGTGCTACAGCCTAGCCCTAGAGGGTACGTACCTCACTTGAAACTCCAACCAACGCATTATATTTCTCCTCCTAAACCTGTCCACCCAGCCAACCATGCTCGCAAGAAAGGGCGACACGCTATGTTCCTGCACAAAATGACGCCGTGCATGGGGATTTTGAGCAATATAACGTGCGAATCAGCTCCAGGGATACCTGTACGTGCCGCGTGGGAGGCGGGGTGCTGGGGAGGACCAACCGGACACACCACTAAGCTGCCGCGTACGGTATCCCCAGGTTAAATACATGTTCAACTTATCCAATATTATGGCCTGGTGGGTGGCTTTCCGCCTAGACGAGACTTATGGCACGCGCGGATGTGTTGGCGAGCAGTGCTGGTTGGGCGACCTTAATAACCATGCAGGGGAGGAGCCGCTGCGCCATGCCTATTAAATATCCCGTACGCTTCTGGCACCTATTGACTGTTACGAGCCTGATACAGGTCTATTCCATACTGCAATCCTGTGGAACTGCTCGCGGGTGCACAGAACGTGTGTCAGTGGTATATGGTGTACACGGCTATAGAAAGCTACCGTCCACCAAAACTTGTCAGTGGTACAAGTTACATTTAGACCTTCAACCGCCTTTGGCTGAATCTTGGCTTTGCCAGGTCAATGCCAGAACTGTCTGTGCAGGGCCGCGGTCGTTTATTACCCAGACAGATAAGACATCTATCGAGCTGATCTGTTAGAGTGGGCCCCCCTGGTGAAAGTCTCTCAGTATTAATGACGCTGAATCTTCACAGCAATTGGTCTGTTTGAGCCAGCACAACTCCCACCGCCAGGTCCGCTCTCGCGTGCTTTGCTAATTTCAAACCCTACTCCAGACAAGCCACGCCAACAGTAGAATGATTGGGCAACCACTGGGGCTCCATGTGATCCACGTGTGGAGCCCACGCAAAGATCAGTGGAAACGCAACGCTGCGGGGTGAGATTCAGCTCCAATGTACGCAATAGGGACAACGACGGCCAGGGGTGCCTGCCAACCCTGCAACAAACGAAGGGCAGTGTGCTCTCCGTGGCCTGTATTTTCGACCGGCCACTTTAGCGGTCCACTTTCTACCTGAAATACTCTTAAGACTCACTTGGAAGATAGTCCAGTACGCGCTGGGTTATCGAATACCCCCCCTGTTATTCCCACGGACCGTACGCGTCAACTAGATGGCTGGGCCTTGCCTTTCTATATAGTCTACGTAGCATCCATTGGAGGTAGAACGCAAGCCACAATAACTCCCCTTACCAGGCTCGCTTCCTGGTCACTCAGACCAAGCGGCCAGGTCGTGCTGGACCGGACCCATTAGGGTTCCGCATGGCGCTGGGGTGGGAATCAGATGAGGCGCTACTCGGGGCAGTTAGTTAGAGAGAATCAGAGAAGATCAAGCAACTACTATGGTATGGTTGCCATAGGGCGGGCTGCAAGGTTTTATGTGTACAACAGGCACACGGGCAACAGTGATCAGGAACACCCGAGGGGGCTCAAAAGATCTGAAGGGACCAGGTCATGGTCCGTACCCGTCCCCTATATACAGATGCTCGAGGATGGCAAGATGCTGTTATCTGTTTTAGGGTTAAGCTCTTGTCATGGTGGCAGATTTAACCGTTTTTTCACCACGCCTCAGTGTCAGTTTTAACCTTGGGCAGTATACTGATACGATGACACTGTGGTTCGCGGCCGGGGAGACCCCGTGACAGTTGGCATTGGTCGGCAAGACTAGGCTGGAGGGTACCCTAGTATTGCACACAGAGTCATTCTGCTAAATAGGTCATCAACCAGCACGGGGATGTGGTGTGGGCTAGGGACGTTTCAGCGGCTGTTAGAGATTCGTCTAAATATGGTAGGCAGCAGGCCTCCGAGATTACCAGCACGCCCTGCGTCACAGCTGGCGCGTTTTCACCTACTTGGGCCTGCGCAGTTGGTAAGCCATCGCGTGCCACCCTGAGAACAGTATTGGTCGCCAACTAACTTGGTAGCAGATGTGGAATTGGGTGAGAACGTCGGACCTCAAGTCGCCTTGACAAGTACAACGACCATTCGCGGCTGCCCGCGAGACCTGACCATCGACTTGAATGGCGATGGGCGGGTCTATCCCTTTAGCTCGGACTTACGGAACAACTTCCAGTTCATGCGGTCACGTCTGTGGCGGGCTGAAGGGCGATTTCTATCTTGTCCTGTCGTCCTCTCCGAGCCATTGGATTCAACCAAGGGGCACAGTTACAGTTACGGTTGCTTCCCTCGTCGCCTAGCCGATACGGGTCCCCGGGAAGTGGTAGTCACGGTCACAGAGAGGTGCATGTGCCAAAGTCCCTGTGTTGCCAGTATGCTCCAAAGAGGGCAAACCACACACCATAATACCTCTTATATTGGATCTGGGGTGGGAAATGGGCCCAACTACGCAACTCTGCTATCAGGCGGCTAGAATGTAGTATCTGTCTAGTGCTGACCTCCTCACAATGCATACCCAGCAACGCCCTCTTTGGCTCGTTATTTAGACAAAGCCCCCAGACGATTTACTCCCTACTGCCGAGTGGGAGTCACGTCTAGTTAAAATTGGAGATGACGTGGAAACGGAATGCCGGGTTGGGGTCAGGTGGACCACATCCCTCCCGTCATACCCCTCACAAATGGGAAACCCATTTGCGCCCAGGCTTGCCATGCCAGTATAGATGCCTGGAATAGCAAGGAACTAACCCGGAGGCCCGTTATGCCGCGCGCTGTTATAGCCATCCAGGTTTGATTGAAATATTGCAGCAGGAAAACGCACCCAGAGCATAAACATGTCATCCGGGGTAAATATCAGCGATGAAAAAGGAAAGGGTGCTCAAGCGGCAGGCACCACAGGCCGCTACCTCTCCTAATATATGTCACCAATATCCGAGACGGACCCGCTGTGCTGGAAGAATATTACTAGCCTAGGCCTGCCCCACGAGGTCCCGTGAGAGCCACGTTGGCCGGTGCCTCAACTGATAAGCTGAGTCTTGAGGACATCTTTGATAGATTCAGCGTGCCACCGCCACGTAAGGGGTCGCGTCGTCCTTGTTGCCCAGAAACATGCATCGCCTGAAGCGAGCCATGAGCCTTGGTAGGTACGGCTCGCGTGGCATCCAATATAGCTCCCGCCCATTATTGGGGTGAGTTACTCGCGGACGGAGTTTCTTACCGCGAGCTACGCGCACATATCCAACCCGAAAAGCATAGTGGTGTTGCTGGGGTTGATTATAAGTGTCTTTAAAACCTCCCCTCTAGACTCATTACACTAGCGCCTGTGTCATCATAGATCCAAAAAGATCCGAGGTGTCTCCGGGCACGACCACTAGTGATAGACCTGCTCAGGCAGGTTCCAACCCGCTGTCCAGTGTCTAACGGACTACCAGCCCTGCCAATTTCCGAGATCGAACCACTAAGCCATCCCTGGTATTTGGGGCGACGTCTCTTCCACGCACAGCAGTGCGCTTTCCCCTGTGGGCTTCTGTTTCACTACTTAGAAGGACATAAATCACACATCGTTGACTGCTCCTTGATATGGCCATGTGTCCTAGCACGCTTTGCGGGAGTGGCAGACTCCAGAGGTGCGCTTAAGTCTGGGTGAAGAAGAAATGCATGGGGTCTGGTGACAGGCGGATATTCGTGACTGGTGACCCAGACACCTTGTCGCTCCCACCAATGGAAATTCTAGAATTGCAGTGGATAGGATTTCTTTTTCTCGCAGCTATTTCTGGTGCTACTCTACGCAGCCACAACTGACTGATGAAATCGCCAAGTTGATCGTATGGTGCCAATCTCTTGAAAACGCCTGTTGCTCCGGGTCCCACCCCAGGCCTCGACATCTCAACCGAACGAAATCCCTACCGGAAAAAAACAGGCCCTGCATGGCGTGTTCACTTGCCCGAAAAGGCCATTTCACACCGTCGTTGAAACAAGCCTTCCACAAGATAATAGACGCCCCGAGTCCGGCCGATTGACCACGATGCCTATGCATTCTCTTGCCTGACCCTTCTCCCACTTCAGGCATCCTCCACGCTGATACACCATCCACCAAGCCGATCGAGAAACCCTTTGCCCATCAAGCGAACCCCCGTTCCTACAGAAAGGAAATGGGCTAGTATGAAGCGCAATAACGGCGCAGCTGCTGGAAACCCTGCCACAAACATCATCCTGTTCCTGGCACACGCCTCAGAGCATGAAGAAGAGAATAGAAGCGCTAAGACCGAGGCCAGACTACATAAACCGGACCATCAATCGTTCCGTGACCCGTTACCGCGCGATATATGGGATCGACGACTAGACAAATACTCTGGAATGAAAAGCTCACATTCATCAGTCCAACGATTGCATGCCGCTCGCTGGGCTGGGGTTCTAGTGTTCTTAAACCCCAGCAGGAATCTGGGTGTGAGGGCTGGGGGAGATTGCTCTTTTCAGGACCCGGCGTATGTAGAACCCTTTGCCTACGTCCCCGCCGCTGCACAGTAATATTATGATATTCAGCAATTCAACACGTACAGAGAGTACCCCAGGAAAGAGCTTGCCGGCTGATGCTCGCGCCACTCAGAACGAAGCAGTAATGTGTCTTGTGGTTGATGCAGGGCCAGTCATGAAATGGTACTTGGGAACTTCTCAGTTCCAGTCTTGAACGGGTTTGCGGAGCCAGAAGGCAGGCGTTATGCCTGAAGGGCCTTCAAGTGGGCGCTCCAGGCAATCGCATGAACTTGAGGACGATAGGGGACGTGCTCCACTCGCGTTAGCAGGCTCTAGCAAATTTGCAGGGGCGCTTTGAGGCATCCTCACTCAGATTGGGCGATCGGCCTGGTGATGGTCATGGTGCGGTCGTGGAAAGCCACACTTATCCCAGCAAGATTATAAACACGTATTATTCACTCCATGTTTCCAGGGCACAGCCGACCAATGGTTGGCGGGGTGCTGGAGATATCGCACATTCCACCAGCGCCCTATGTCCCCTGCCCTGTTTAGCCCGACGCAAATGGGCGCGACATCCAGTTTCACGGTCCGACTGAAAACACCGGAAACTGGAGTTTCTCCTTTCTCCCCTCTGATGGGCCGGCACTGGCCTCTGGTAAATTAGATACCTGTCCCATATAGCCAATCCCAACCCTCGAGGTGCTCCCCATAACCTGAGTTGCCACGAAGTGAATATGCGTGACCTGGCCCCTTGATTCATCTTGGTTCCTGTGCGAAACTCCCGCGCGAAGTTCAAGATCATGATGGCGGTGATCTGAGCCTTTGAGCAGTGGTTTCCACGCCAAAGAAAACCAGGCAGGCAGTCGATGCCTTCTTCGTTTATATCTGCTTCGTGTTTCCCGCCCATGGAAATTTGAATCCAGTCATCGTGGCCGCGTAGGGCCCTTCTTTCGCTCAACTGGTACAGTTTGCTCAACTATAACAAAGGTCGACCGGATTGCAAGGGAGCCAGGTAGGATGCCCCAAAAAAAATCCACAACCTCAAGGATTTGGAATTCCACCAACGCATTCGTCAACTGGTTCCAACACAGGGGCCTGGAATCTTTCCCTGGCAGGAGCCGTAGAAATGGGCCAGAGCTGGGCGTGGTGTCCTTCGAAAGCGTCGGAGATTCTCATGCGCCCCTGGCAACTGTGTCTGGATATTGATGGTCTAAGCGACATTGGTCCCTACAGGACGTTCTTAGCTGGAAGCGGTCCCAGTGCACCTGTACTATAGTGGGATGGCAGGCAATCCCCTTTACTTCCAGACGGTCTCTGGCTCTCGCTACTGCCAGGTGCGGCCCTGGCCCGCCCGAAACGTCTGGCCAGCAAGCGTCGATCCTCAGCCCAGTGCCTTGGGTGTAATCCTGCTCCATAAAAAGCACACTACACGCCAGTCTAACAAGTTACATGGGGAAAATACAGCCTGGGGTGTTAGCACTTAGGGCTGTCGCGTCACGCATGCCAACTGCGGCCGAAGCCACTGGATAAACCAGCTCAGCATAACAATCAACAGGCTCGGTCTATTTCTATACTGAATGGGTAGACCTTACCCTGTGCGCATGAAGTAGACCGAGCGCATGTTTAGGCTGGAGCTCAACTCGGCCGCCATGCTAGATCTGTAGCACACTCACTATCAGCTTTGCGATGTGGCGATACGGCGTGCTAAGGCTATCGTGAACACCCCTCATGTTCTGTAACATGTGCCTCCTCCAGGACCAGGACCCCTACCCGTGTGGTATTCTCGTAATAAAGGTATAGAACCCCATTCCCAGCCATGCCTGTACCTGGCTCTGCCCTGGTACTTACCCTCTGTACCTCGCCGGGCGGTTCGAATTCGGGATTAGAACTGGGCCTTTGGGTAACCTGCAGAGTCGCGCAGCCAGAAGCACGACTCCCTAGGTTGCCCTATGGGTCCATTAGATCCACCGCATGGTGTTTTTCACCCCTTCCGGAAAGATATTCTTTTGAACCTGGAGCTCGAAATGCCACTATCCAACCAACTCGAACGTAATGGGTCCATGAACGTCATTCTTATAGAGCACGACCGGATGGTCCAGCCCTTCTGTGTCACTGTCATCGCGACATAAACACAGAGCCTATGGAATGTCACTGTGTCCCCTGATGCCGGTGTTACACACTCGGGTTACTTTATTTCACTAAAAACGTACCTTTCCAGGACTGACAGCAAGCCCTTAATCAACACATGGATGCCCTCGGTAGATTGAAGATGACGAACATCCCCACGAAGCCTGAACGCGAATGATGAAGCCGCATCCAAGCACGCAGTGCTACGGCTATTCCCCAAACAGCTGACCACTGTGGCAGCATATGTCGGCGTCCGTCTAGTCGAAGGCAGAATGGACCATTAGATAACCGCCTATGCCGAAGAAGCGCGAGCCGCTCTCTCAAGACGGAACAGAATATAGACCGATCCGTGATAGTTTCTCTCCTTACCCCTTCTCGATGCCCAAGGCTGTCTCAGACGCTTGGTTTTATCGGTACCGCCCTCGACCAGGTGAAAATAGTCGCTGGCTTCACGGGCCTGGATCGCGAGTACGGCTACCGGGATTGCCTGACTAGCTGGTCTAGAAACTGCAGGCGGTCCGTGAAACCCACATCCTTTTCCTAAATATTTAATCTAGGGGCTGTTGACAATGGCTATTAAAAGATTAACATGCCCTCGGCAGTGGGTTGGATGAAATCCCTATTTCTTGCGAGGCCATACGCCTGATGCGGCCCGCGAACCCTGATGCGGCTGGCCCCGCTGGATAGGCACTGTTTTTGGGGTTGCTACCTTATAAGCCCTGCGCTTGGACAACTACCGTGGCTCGCCCTGACCCAATATGCATGGTATGATTTATATATGTTACATTGCCATTCATACCGCTACCCCAGACTCGTATTGCCAGCGCAGGCTCCTTGGAGCAGACAGTGTCGTCCGTGTGGCGCAGAAACCGATAAAAATATGACGAGGAAAGCCAAGGGCGTAAAAGTAGGATTCCTCTTCATGGAGCCTCATCTCCTGTTTCGGGTATGGGATAAGAGCGGCGAAGGACAGGCTGGCAGGCGTTAGTCTTGAGTATTAACAATGACAATTGCCCGTCTACGGCTCCTATTAATAGTATTCCCCGACAAGCATTGCGACGAGTGGCATTTTTCAACCCTTCGCTGAACAACAGTTTTGTCTCGTCACAACGATTTCTCGGTACGATGTCATCTCGAGGCGGGGTGCTGAGAGTCGGAGACAGCAGATACCATAATCTAATACCTTCATCCCGAGAATTGACAGAAGGCCTGGTAGATCTAGTGCTCAGTGACTTGGCCCTGTGTGAGCTCTTACGGCTCTATCAGAAAGAGGCAACACGAATGAGTATGCGGATCTACGGGACCTGTTGGTGTCCGAGGTCCTAGACCGAAAATGGTTCGCGCTAAATTCCAGAGAGCAAGTGACGATATGGTGAGCCCCACGGAACAGACTATTAATCTGGAGGATGTAGTGCAGGTGAGGAGTGCCCGCTAGGAGGTAACAATGGGCACAAAACAACCAGACAAGGTGTTTGATGATGAAGATGCGGCGAAAATGACGACTTGGTTGATGAACAAGTCGCAGTCGACGAAACTGACAATGATACACTTGTTGAAGGCCCAGATAGTGTTGGTGAGATCTCGCTTGGCCAGGGGGGAATTCCAGCCACTAGGGTCCGTACCCATCAGGGTGCTAGCATGACACCCTGTTCTAACGGCAAGTCAGCTTAATCCTGAAATCTCTGGGAACTTGGGCCATGAATTCCCATATCACAAAGCTGGCCTGCAGTTGCGTGCCTGTAGCATATTATAGGAATATGTACCTATATCCCATTCTATACATGGTTGGCAACTGGGGCGCTACGGTGCCACAATATATACACGCACTTGGAGACTAACATATTGATCATCCCAGCCAATCTGGATTTTGTGAGTGCCATAGAATTGGTTCCTGGATTCGACATATCGGACAGCAGGCTTGATTTTGGCAACCTGGTCATCAGCGTTGAGAATGCGACCTGCAAATCAGTAGCAGCCGTGCCCGCCCCCGCCAAAATATTATGGCTCATCAGCAGTCACAGGCGCAACATATGAGCTCACCTAGAGGGTATAGACCTTTAGACCTCCGAGAAATAGTTTGCATTCCATTTCTACGGGCTAACCAAGCCTGAATGCGCTCTGGGCCACATGGTGCAGACCATGCTACGCCTGATGTGGTTCAAGACGCGCGTGTATCACTATACACTCTAATCAAAGCCTAGTAAGGACGCGGTCGATGGTCGCAAGCCTGCTAACTGTAAAAGGCATTTGGGAAATTGGTCCGTGGAAACAACCTCCTGGGACAACCCATTCCTGTCATTGGTGTTTGGAATCCAGCCTATCATGTCTCTCTCACTACAATGACTATTGTTGCGGGTTTATCGTCTTGTTGCTTAGTGTGAATAACTAGGCTGGAGGGTACATGGGCTCTGAAATTAGCAATGTCCATTGCCTCATACATGGCGCAGGTTCTTCGTACATGGTGACCTCTTTGTCGAGCCCACAATTATGGCCGCCTCCGTGCTTCCCAGGTCCCCAGAATACACACAGTTGATTCAATACTTGGCAGAGAAAAGAGAACCAAATCATAATCTTGATTTATCTCAATTTGACTGAGGATTCATGTAAGGACATTGGGTTCACCGCGGGCCAAGACCGCCGCCGCACTGGCATGACAAGAATGTGGAAGCCTTCGTTGTCCTGCTACCAGGGGCGTTTCGTTCTGCTGTGGAAAAACACTACCGAGGGTCTTATAGACGTATAGTACGACTTGCTCGACTGCAGAGGGCTTTAAGGTCTCCTGGTGTGTTAGGTGGCGGTGATCCTCGCTATTATATATCTCGTAGTGCCCACTTCTAACGCCGCTGTACCGTGACGAGGACGCCTGTTGAAGTTCCATGGAACCAAACCGACCCAGGCGCTGCTCGAGCCTGGTGGATATTTCAAGTTGGGATATTTCCCAAAGGGAAAGATTTTCAACCTCGTCCTGTTGGTGAGAACCGCCCTGTTCACTCCACGGGACACATCCAGGTGCAGAGCTCCGCAATGGGATTGTAATGTGAACTTGCTCACCACCGTTTACCAATCACAGCCCGGGTGGTCTAGTGGTATGATTCTCGCTTAGTAAGCCTCACCAACCAATCACAATCACCCATTCAAGCAACTAACAACAACTCCAGGGGTTCACCCTTAGCATATATGCGAGAGGTCCCGCGTTCGATCCGCGGCTCGGGCCGTTCTTTTTTTATCTTTTTTTTCTCTAACTCAGGCAAGTCGTGACCATCATAAGTGCGTGTGATCCCGGGCTTTACTGGGGATTTGTTCTTATAGTGTGACGCGCGATCAAGGTAGCTAGCACACATGCAAGCTCCCCTCACACTGCGTGGTGACTCGCTCACCGCTAGGAAACAGAATTGCAGGCTACTGATATATATGACCTCCACATAAATAGAGATTTCATGTCTGGTTGGCTGCCCATACTCCTCACTATGTTCAGATGCCTCTGCCTATGGTGTGTAAAAGTCACCGCGTGTCCATGAAGATGATACCCTGAAGCGATGAACTGCAAACAGTCAGTGCATTAAACAGGGGTGGTTTATTTCCAAACAACTTCATAATAGTGTGAGGTTGTGCCCCTGTTTAGGATGGGCATACAGGTAAACGACAGAGCTTACTACCTTAGACATAGCGCCGACTAAAGCAAACCTGGGAGTGAGTGATCTTCCAAGGACCCAACACCGGGTACTAGGATCGCCTGATCTTCACCAGGTGTAATGGGCTCACCTGGCATTATGGACTGAGTGTGAACCTACAAGGGATCTGTGAAACCGACCACATCTCCTGCCGTTGGCTGATGTCTCTCGTCCGGAGAAGCGGCTGTATCCTCGACGGGATCAACTACAGTGCAACTGCGGCTTTAGGATATGACACGTCCCTGAAGCCCTGTGGTGAACGAATACTAGGCATCTTTGAGTATGCGCATGACGAGCACGGCGATGTTGGTTTTGGCTGAGCGTATCGTACAGTTTGTAGCGAGCTTTACCGACCTGGCGCTAGTCAACCCCTCGCTAAATACATTCCCCAGTGTCCACTGGCAATGTGTGGACAATCTGTCTCGTCGCGACATGCATGCTCCATACGGCCAACTACAACCTATTGAAGCTACTGCGCCATTTCAAGTTCTCTGAGTTTTCCAAATCCAAGGCGATCCCGGTGATCTAGCGGGCGAACATGGGGCGATACACGATTTCGTAGGGTCTGGCAACTGGCCAGCACTAAGAAATGATGGTCGCGTGACCGACTCGAGTTCGACGACATGGTGTGTTCTGCTATGGTTCCTCGCATTGGTTACCCGACCTTCTCACTTTGCTGGCGGTGCGTATGCCGAGTCCTGCGTTGAAGTCCACAGATATCACGCTATCTGTTGGATGTATATACCCTTGCACTTTTCTAGTTATCCTAGACGGATGGACTTGGGTAGCAACTACTCCGCATGGATCTGGCTGTGAAGGCATTGCCGCCATGGCGACAGACAAGAATTAAGGATTTGCGCCCTAAGAACTGCCTGGGCGGGGCGAAGCCACGATCCTTATGTATTGGATTTGGTCTCAGTGACTCCCGCTCACACTTCCTCGTGTCCGAACCCACTTATAGCAGATGGACCAGCGTATGGCGCAGTCTATACAGAAGAAAAGCAGGATCTTCCTTTGCTCACACCCGCGCTACGGCTCGGTTGGTGTGAAAGGCTAGTTATCTATAAAATGCACCACCTGATATTCTGAATTGGAGAAATCTCCACAGTCACACTGAGAAACGAGAGCTTCAAATACCTGAGGTGTTCAGTATCTGGGTCGCCTCAAAGACAGATGGGTCTCGACATCAAACCAATGATACGACGGTGCACGTCTTCGCGCACGGCATTCTGGTCATCCTAGGCTAGGGTATTGAAAATAAAAGCAGGCAGAAGAATGGATGATGAAGAGCCCTACTGTCACAGTCATCAAGTCACTGAACTACACTACCCGCAAAATGGCCCCCAAATTCCGCAAACCTTCATGCCCTCCACATATATCGTCAAATACCACTGGTCGGTACGCTGAATGGTAGCCTGCAACGCGAGAGAGCATCAAAGATGAGACCTCCGCTGGGGATATCCAGCTCCATGCCTGGTTAGAGGCTGAAAAAGGTATTCTGGAACTTTAATTACGCGTTCAGGTGTTCATGGAGCTCTTTCTGGCCAAGCTCGCTCCAAGTGCTGTGCTTGGGGCAAGTCCCTCCACCACGGGCGTGCCCTCCTAGGTCCGCTCCAGCTGTTCGGGTGGCAGCGCCGGCACATTGCATTCCTTATTCCTTAACTAACCTACCCCTGAGAGATGGATACAGCGCGGTGTTTCTTGAGACAGGAGACTACCTAGTTCTATCAAGTGGTTGTCGAGCAGCCAGAACAAGCATGTTCTGTATCAGGCCAAACCAGTTCAGCAAAGCGAAAGTACTCCCAGTACCCAGAAATGAGACACGACTAGTTCTAGATACTGAAACTGCAATCATCG